>JAJAGP010000812.1:213848-287920 GCA_025084515.1 Ancistrus triradiatus | reverse complement strand
GTGATAGCACGTAAGAAGCTGGAGCAGATGGAAAATGGAGGCTGTGATCGGGAAGGCAGCAGCATGGGCAGTCGCTCCAGTTCCTCAGGTGCAACACCATTTTTCTTCCACAACATCCCAATCTCACAATACACACCTGGTGTTCTCATAAAGATTGCAATCTTGTGAAAAAGCTTAGGAACCCCTGGTCAGTTGACGTGTAGTGAAGAACTGTGTGGCTCAAACTTTTTAAATTAAGCAGTGAAGAATCAAGATCGCAGATTGCCGAGAGTCTGTGTTTGTTACTTTGTCCCCAGTAGAGTTTTGTGGGTGTGTGTGTCTGTCTTTGTCAGCTAGAATCAATTCCGACTTCCGCCTTTATTTGTGTGTGTCGTCTCCTCATTTCCTTTGTGTGATTTCTTTGTGATTCCTCCCTCCTCCCTCTGAAGATACAGGAAGAAAGCAGAGGAAGTGAGGACGCTAATTACTGATGACAGAATCTTTTAAACTAAAATTAACGTCAGTCAGGGCATTATTGCTCACGAGTATCACTTGATTAAATATTTTATCGTTATTCTACTCTGAACTTCATACAAGTAGGGCTTTTTGTTTGGATAAAAAAAACCCAGTTTGAATGTGCTGTCCAATTTACATGCAAAACTCGAATTAATTCAGTTTATGTATATTTTTAAAGTTGTAAATAAGTACCTGTACAATCTCAGCAAACACATTTTAAATAAGGAAAAGCTCCGTGATTCGATCTCGACTGCATATGGGTTAAAAGCTTTCTCCATCCACTTTCCTTATTGGGTACATCTTTACATATGAATGCTATTTGAGGTTTATATATGCACAGTGAGGCAAAAAACAGGGGCAATAGAATGAGGGGTCAGGGCACGTTAGTTAGAGTTTTGGGATTTACCCATAGTCTTTTCTTTTGAGTGATTGGCATCTGCTTGTAGGTTTTAATTTTGTAGTGTGTGACTTGTCTCAAAATTCAGATGACGCTTTCTTCTCTCTCCCCCTCTCTCTTTCTCTCTCTCTCTCTCTCTCAGGCTCTCTAAATGCTCGAGGCAGCACTACAGATGATCGCTCTCCTGAAAACCAGTCAGGTTCATCTGTGGTGGTGGTGGACAGCTTTCCAGAGGTGGACAAGGCCGTGTTAGTGGAACGCATTGTCCGGCTGCAAAAAGCCCATGCACGCAAGAATGAGAAAATTGAATTCTTAGAGGACCACATCAAACAGCTTGTGGAGGAAATCAGGAAAAAGACAAAGTGAGTGTGATAAAGGATGTAAAAAGCAAAACCTCAGAAATCAGCTCTTTATTAACAGTTTCAAAGTTGTTTTAGTTCCAACCCTGCTTTTTCTTCTCAGTTCTGCTCAGAAAAATGAGAAAATGAGATAGTTATTCATAAGAACAGTAATGTTGATGAAGGAATGAGTACAGTTCATCACGTCTAGTCTTGAAGTTCAAGGTTGTAACAAGTAGTACAATTTATGACTGTTACTCTTTTGCAATTAGTATTAAACCTTGATTATCAAATCACATAAAGCACGTACAGAAAAACGTCCATCACTGCCAATTCCCACTAAGTAGAAGAATTCATCATATCACTTGATAGCTACCAAATCGTGCAGGATGGGGAACTAATGGGTAGGGACTAATGGTTTATCCAAGTGAGTCAGTCTCCACCTGAACACACCTGCAAGAGGCTTCTAAATGCCTGTTTTCTGTATCAGAGATGCTCAGAATTGGTTAGTGTCACATCTTTGTCCCCTCCCTCACACTTTTCTCCTCAATGTGGACACGCCCAGTTTCCCTCAATCCTTGCCACATGACGGCAAACTCGTACATGTCACCTCCGACTGCTGCATACTGTTGTTCTCAGGAATTCACTGGCACAGTCATTTGGATGCCGTGTATCGTAACTACTTTGAATTAAAATGATAACCTTGGTTTGATTTGTTGTTGTGCCTGGAATCTCAATGTCCCTGTGAGTTTATGTACTGAATTGTTCAATTAAATAAAATTTCTGGGTAGTGTACCCGGGGTCAGATTTTACTAATCACAATAGATAGTGGTTTTAGATGAAGCATGCCTTTAACTAAGGGTTTGTTTTGGTTCATGTTGTGCAAGTTGGACAGAGCTGGAGTAGTACAGTCTTTTAATTCCTCTCAGGCACAGGTATTTGGAAGGAGACTGTTTTGCAATTCTATAATTTGGTGCGGATCTTTGAAGGGAGGGTGCTCCTACTGATGTTTGAAGAACTGTGAGGATTAGACCCTAAGTGGAACCTGACCACTAATTAAGGGCTTGTGCATGAGAAGTGCTATTCATCGTGCTGAGCTTGTATTCCAGAAATGCATAACAATGACAGTGCGATTCTGTGTTCTGCTATAAAACCTTGAATTCTGGCATTCATGTGGATGTTACTTTTACACATACCGCCTACCTAAACATCATTGCAGACCAAGTGCATCCTTTCATGGCAAGAGTATTAATAATGGGGACCTCTTTCAGAAGGGTAATGCATCCCGCCAGACTCAAAAAATGCTATGATGGGTTAAGGAACCTGACAGGTGTTGACCTGACCTCCAAATTTCCCACATCTCAATCTGATTGAGCATCTGTGGGATGTGCTGGACAAACAATTCCCATCAGAACCATGATATGATGGCCTCACCTCGCAACTTTCAGGATTTAAAGGATCTGCTGCTAATGGCATCGGGGGCAGATACCTCAGGTCACCTTCAGAGGTCTTATGGAGGTCTATTTAAATTTTATTATTGTTTGTTTTTATTCTGTTTGACTGTCCCTCCTAATTGTCCTAATTGTTAAAAGCATACCTTTCTGGCCGGCCTGCTGTTGCCCTTGCTTTCTCCTTGCTGCTCAGAACTGCTGCAGCAAAGAATCAGGCCAGTGCCAGCCTGCCCCGGCTATAGCTTTATATAGAATCAGAGTCAAATCATTTCAGGACGTGTTACCATGGTTCTGAACGAGCATCAGACAGCATCTTTCATAGATGTTAATGTAAAGGCACCCCTATTTCACTAGACTTGAATTGGTCTCTCTTTAGGTAATGCATAGGTTTAGGCCGTTCCTTTTGCATGCGACTCGTGAAATTATAGGCAGCGTTTAATTTTTTGTTATTTTGTTCTGTTAAATACTGTCATGATGGAAATTGAGTCCAAATGGACCCAAGATAAGTTTAAGGTAAGCCAGTCTGTTTTTTGTAGTAATGCTTTCTTTTGAATTTGTGCGATACTGTAGTTTACTGTCCATTTGTTTAACACTTATCTGCCAGTTTAATGTCTAGGTTGTTTTCCCATTTAATAATCCCCCCATGGAATGTGTTCCCTCACATTGCTAATGACCAAGAGGTTCATGAATAATGTTATCTGCTTGCTCTGATTTAATTTGGAAGTATTTCTAAATATGATCAGATTGTGCTGATTTGCTGAATTAGAAACAAATTTGGAGTTCATATACCATCTGAATGAAGCATTCTAACTGAATTGACCTTTTTACAGGCCGTGCGTCACTGAGCTTAAAAAAGGTGTGGAGTGCAGGAAATGGGAGAGATTTTTTTTTTCTTCTTCATTTTCTGCATCTTAAAAAAATCAACAATAATGGCCCTGACAGAAACGGTTTCAGATTTGTATCAGCACAGCGCTGCTTCCATTCTGTTTCAAATTAAGCCACTTGAAATTAAAAAAGGCTATTATAACTTGTGTATAATTGAGAGTAATTTAGTCTGGAGATTTTATCCGTTTATTAAAATGCGCTCATAAAGTGTGACTGTTTTTCCTGGGGGTTTTCATGGTCTGTGTAACAAACAGTGCTAAAACAAACATGGACAGTAGTCACTTGGAATTCCAGGTGGTACTAAATATATACAGCTTTTTGTCTACCCAAAAGAAATGGATTTACGTTTCTTAGTATGACCTAAGATGTAAATGCACAGTCGTCTGTGTTCATTTATTGAAATGGCCTGTCTGCAAGATGGATTCAATCATGACAAAAGAATTAAAATATTAATAGTGTATTATGCAAAGTTTTTGCATCCCCTAAAAAGTTATTAGAACTTTTGCTGGGAGCAGACTTAAATATAGCTTTATAGATTTTGTACTGGAAGTTCTAAAACAGGGGGGCTTGGTGGCCCTCAGTAGCAGTGCTCCAAGTCCCTGTGGTGCCTTCCGGGCAGGATTGCTTTCACATGCAGACCTGATCAGCTCTGTCTGTGGTGGTGATCAACCCCGGATGCCACCCAGTTAAAAGTGGGGTTAGAACGTGATAAGAACAACAACGCTTTGCTAGTTCAACATCGTAGGGACTACGTCACAGTTGTGCCGACTGGGTTGAGCATCGTACAGGCACACCTGGCTGTGTCTGAGGGAAGAAAGGCTGGATGAGGGGATCCACCACCAGGTTCTGCCATAGCAACCCCTGCTGTGCCCTGGAGTGGATTAGTGTCTTGTCTAGGACTCGCTTCTGATTGCATTTACATTTACAGCATTTAGCAGACGCCCTTATCCAGAGCGACTTACAATTGGTACAAGCAGTTGTGGGTTATGGGTCTTGCTCAAGGACCCAACAGTGGCAGCTTGGCAGAGGTGGGATTTGAACCCTGGACCTTCTGGTCCATAGTCGAGTACCTTGACCGCTAGGCTACCACAGATTCCAGGATAGGCTCAGAACCCCCCTCAGGACCCTCACCAGGATAAGCAGAGTTAAAATGGGGAACAAAAATACTGAAATAACAATGAACAAAATAATTAGCCACAGAATGTTTACTTAGGGGAAATATTTAGGCACCTTTCCATATGATACACGTTTGTTGTAAGGTTTCAGAACTTGTTAACAGTTGCAGAAATGCTTTATATGTAAGTTCCCTATTGAGGTTGGGTTAAATCGTTTTCATTTTGGAAGTCAGCAAAATATGTACAGGTATGTGCTGTTTAATGACTGTCCAATCAATGTCCGTTCACTTTAGAAACCAATAACTTAAAATTATAATGAATTAGGTCTATAAATCTTTCTTTTAACTCTGGACGTTACCGCCATAAACAGCTGGTCACCTCAACAGCCAATCACTGCTGTGGCTGCATGAGCAGAGGCAAGAGTTTAAGTTTGAGAGTGAAAGTCCGTGTGTGTGGTGGGTGGGTTGTGTGATGTGTGTGTGTGTGTGTGGTGTGGTGTGTGTGTTTGTGGTGTGTGTGTAAGTGTAACTACATACCGGTCGAGTGCTCCCTTGCTGTTGCTCAACCTTTGGAATAGAGACGGTTTAACTTGGTGATGTGTTAGAGACTTTTTGTTTGACTGTGTAGACTTTCCACTACTTATTGTAACAAGCTGTAAATGGTGTGTTTGTAAGTGTACGTACATCTGTCCTATTGTAAGTAGTAACTTTGTTGGTTTCCTCCACTTGTGCGTTGTTCTCTCTCACCTGTACTACAGAACATGGTTCACATTCACTTGAGTCTCTGTTTCCCTTTGGCTGTGTTTGTAATATTGTCTACAATGTCTTAGCGTTTTTTCCCATCACAGGGTTCTAACAGTACATTACTGTAATGTCTATTATTTTTGTGCATTTCCATAAATAAAAAATATGGGGGGGGCAGTTAGAATAGATGTGTGCTAAGGTGGTTAGCATTTCCACTCGATCTTCGTGGTATCCTCTGACACATTTAAGTATCGTTGCATGCAGTTTCAGTTTTCTGTTAATTTCAGTAGCATTAAAATAGTATGGGAATATGGTAAAGTTCTGGTCAACATCATTTCGGCAGCGTCTTGTCTTCCAGACCTAATGCGGTTCTTTGAAAGGCACATAAATGTCTTATTTATTCAGGAAGGGCTCAAACAGACTACGTGGTGCTTTGTTGAAAGTTTGTCGAACCTTAGAAGTTTCTAGATTTCTTCATAAAATATGCCCTAAAACATCATCAGATTTCACACAAGTTTCTAGAAGTAGATAAAGAGAAACCAGTATACGATGAGAAAAAAAATATTATACTTGGTCATTTATTTATTGAGGAAAATGACCCCCCTACCCCCCACCCCTTGCAGCAAATAACTGAGCTAAACGTTTCCTTGTAACTGTTGATCAGTCTCACAACGGCTGGAGGAATTTTAAGCCCATTCATCCATAAGAACAGCTTCAGCCTGGGATGTTGTGGTTTCCTCAACATTACTGCTCGCTCAGGTTCCTCCACAACATTTCGATTGGTTTAAAGGTCATGACTTTGACTTGCCATTCCAAAAACATGTGAACTTTCATTCTTCTTTAACCATTCTTTTGGTAGAACAACTTGTGTTGCTTAGGGGTCGTTGTCTTGCTGAGGTCCCACCTTCTTGAGATCCAGTTCATAGACAAATGTCCTGACATTTTCCTTTATAATTCTCTGATATCAATCAGAATGCATTGTTCCATTCAATGATGGCAAAGCCGTCCTGGTCCAGATGCAGCAAAACAGGCCCAAAAACCATGACAAACACCATGTTCACAGATGGGATCGGTTCTTAGCTGGGAATGGAGTGTTTTCCTTTCTCCCAACATAACGCTTTTCTTTTAATCTAAAAAGATCTATTTTGGTCTCATCCATCCACAAAAGTTCTTCCAATAGCCTTTCGGACTTGTCAACGTGATCTGTAGCAAACTGACAGATGAGCAAGCAAATGTTCTTTTAGGGAGCAGTGGCTTTCTCCTTGCAACCCTGCATGCACACATTTGTTGATCAGGGTTCTTCTGATGGTGGACTCCTGGATAGTAACATAGCCAATGGTGAGAGAGGGGACTTTCAGTGCTATAACGTCCCCCCCCTGGGGCCCTTTGTGCCCTGGCCAACTATTACATGCCTTACTCTTGGAGTGATCTTTGTTGGTCGACCACTCCGGGGAGGGGTAAACAATGGGTCTTGAATTACTCCCTTTCTCCACAATCTGTTTAACTGTGGATGGTGGAGTCCAACTTCTTTAGAGAAGGTTTGTACCTTTTCCAGGCCTGAGAGCATCAACAACTTTTCCTCAGAATTAACGACCAAGTATAACTTTTTGTCTCATTGTTTAACTGGGTTCTGTTTATCACTTTTAGGACCTGTGTGAAATCTGATGATTGTTTTAGATCATTATTATGCAGAAATATAGAAAACTTCTAAAAGAACAATTCGTCACGAACTTTCAAACAACCACTGTATGTCTGAAGATGTCGTGGTAGATTGTCCTGCCTTCTAAGTGTCCTCTTTCATTACTGCCTTCAGATTTTATACTCTTCCTTAAGCAGCATTATGGCAAACAAGCTATTACAGACATTTCCAAGGTTGTCGCTTTGTCAGTGAGTGTGTATGTTCGAAGTGTAACTGAGGTGAGATTTATGAGTTTTATGCAGTTCCACAGAATTTATCCAGAGCTTACGTGCTCATGGAGGAGACTGGAGCCCTCTCACCGACGGCATTGACTTATAAAGCCCATTTGGTAGAGAGGGGGGGCATCCTGGCCTCTCGTACACACACACCCGCGGACAGGCCCTCACGCTCCGACATCTGCTGGAGAGCAACCGCCAAGCTGCAGGCGGTGTGGAAGGGAACGCTTCTCAAAAACATCACGCTAAGGTAACAAGACCTTGCCTACCCATGATCATCATGTACTTCAACTGCAATATTGTTATGATTTATTCACTTGGTTCTCACATTGACATGATGTGTTGCGCACTATTAAGCGCAGTATGCGGTTAATTTGGGTATTATGGGGTCTTGTGGGAATTAGTGCAGCACAAGCTTGCCCTTGGAATCCGCTGATGTAATCAGAGCATTTATGTGGCGGGGGATTCAGGCGGATGGATATCAGAAACAAAGCATGTTGAGCAGTGATTGATGAACAAGACGCAGTGGGTACATTCCCATGCTGTGAATAGGCTTGCCCCACTAGATCTGAAGAGGGGCGGAGAAAAATCATGTGGATATAGTGCCATGCAATAAGAATTGGGCTTTACTATATATGGGAATGCATTAACATGAAGATCAGGTAAAGAGGAATATGACTGGGAAAGTGTGCTTAGTGAGAAGAGAGCTCCATCAGGATCAGAAAAGTCAGAAAGAGATTATCAAACAATCACAGTGTCTTAAGAGTAAAGCAGCAGGGAGCCTTGCTCGTCTTCTTGCCCTCATTTATCTTTCTCACTTGCTCCTCTCTTTCTGTCTTCACATTTCTCTTGCTGTGACCCTGGTTGGACTCTTTTCACTGTGCCGGTGCTTTAAGACATTGCAATTTACAGCATTTAGAAGGTGCCCTCATCTGAACGCCCTTGTTATAGTTATGCCAGGAGCTAAGAACCTTGCTCAAAACCCTCACAGTGGCAGCTTGGGAGAGCTGGGAATGAACTCACAATATTCATACAAGTAGCCCAGTTGTCTAAAAATAACAACTGGTGCTTTTGGGAGGTTTTAGTTGTACTTTTTGCTTTTACCTATGGAGATCAATACTTCATGTCTTTACAGAGAGTAAAGATATTAGAAGTGATGCTGTCAGACAGTTAAAGTGTTTAATTCCATTGATCACACCAAATATTATCTCCTGAATCAAGATTTTGCTTGAGGAGGAGGACAGTATGAGCTTAAATTAATGCATTTTTCCCCTGAGTTTTTCCTCCTCCTGTCCCCCAGAGAATAAGCTTAAGTGTGCCCTGGATGGGAAGCTGTTGCAGTGCCAGGAAGTTATTCCCTGACCGATCACCCATCCCTCAGACACAGTCAGTTGTGTCTGCGTATGCCTCACCCTGCAGCACATGCAGGTGGTAGGAAACTGTACTTGAGTGCCCAGAATGCATTTATTACTTTGCATTAAAAAAGGACAAAAGTAGTGATTACCATATCGTAGGAGTGCGTTACGTAGGTATGCATCGTCTGTGATAACACCTTAATTGTTTTTTTTTTTTGAGCTGATATTAACGAGCATGTCATTCTGTTTGCAGAAAAACAAAAACAAATATGTGCACTCATGCCATGCAACTTGCACAAATCAAGCTAGCGTTGTACCTAAAAGCACATGACTGAAGTAAAAATGAGTGAACAAACTGCGCCAGGAGACAGAATACAGACACCACCAGCCTCACAGTCTACATCTTTAGATTGAATTGCTCACTCGCACGAGTGCTACTCAAAAGACGGCTGTTTGCCAACTACTGGAAATCGGTTGCCATTAAACACATGTACTGGCTTAAGCAGGGGGCACGCCTGGCACTGCAGGATCTATGTTACTGATGGTAGCTTTGTTACTTTGGTCCCAGCTCTCTGCAGGTCATTCATCAGGTCCCTCCGTGTAGTTCTGGGATTTTTGCTCACCGTTCTCATGATCATTTTGACCCCACGGGATGAGATCTTGCGTGGAGCCCCAGATCGAGGGAGATTATCAATGGTCTTGTATGTCTTCCATTTTCTTACAATTGCTCCCACAGTTGATTTATTCCCACCAACCTGCTTGCCTATTGTAGATTTCACTCTTCCCAGCATGGTTGCCGGTCAACAATTTTCTCCTGGTGTCCTTCAACAGCTCTTTGGTCTTGGCCATGGTTGAGTTTGGAGTCTGACTGTTTGAGGCTGTGGACAGGTGTCTTTTATACAGATAATGAGGTCAAACAGGTGCCATTAATACAGGTAACAAGTGGGGGACAGAAGAGCTTCTTAAAGAAGAAGTTACAGGTCTGTGAGAGCCAGAAATCTTGCTTGTTTGTGGGTGACCAAATACTTATTTTCCACCATAATTTACAATTAAATTCTTTAAAAATCACAATGTGATTTCCTGGATTTTTTTTTCCTCATTTTGTCTCTCATAGTTGAAGTGTACCTATGATGAAAATTACAGACCTCTCTCATCTTTCTAAGTAGGAGAACATGCACAATCAGTGGCTGACTAAACACTTTTTTGCCCCACTGTATATATGGTATGAATGGTAATTGGGGGACGGTTTTGGGTACAGCCTACAAGTATATCCACAGGTTAGAAAAAATTATTAGGGCTGTCAAATTAACAGATACACCAACATCAGCATCAGCCACAACATTACAACCACCTGGTCTGTAACAGTGTTTGGGTAGGTGATATGTCATAAATCAACATCCACATAAATTCACAGACCTAGAGTTTTCCCAGCATAACGTTACCCAGAGCATCACACTCTCTGCACCAGTTTCCCACAGTGCTGTCACTTCTCTGGGTAAATGGTGCACATGTACTCGACCGTCCACATGTTGGACAACAGTTTCTCATTCCATAAATGTGTTTGTGACAGAGAGAGAGAGAGAGAGAAGGCGATTGCATAACATGCAGTTTAACAGAATGTATCTTGAACATTATGGAACTCATACCTGTACATGCAAATACAGTCCAGTCAGACAAAGCCAAGCAGGAAGCGATTTGTGATGGACCACTGGAAAGCTGTTCTATTATGTGTTGTCAGTTATTCTGAAGTTGTGTTGAAATGGGCTCTGGAACTAAAATGAGTTTGCTGATCCAGAATTTCCATTTCACAGATAAAAAGTGTTGAATGCTTGAAGATTAAACATTGGTTTTGGAGCCAGAACCGGCACTGTGTCAGCTGAAAAGGGGCTAACTGTGTTTTGTTGCTCTCTCTACAGGAGAATCTCCAGACTTTGGGTTCAGAGATTGAGAGACTGATTCAGCAGCAGAGGCCATAAGCAGGTGATAGCATTGGGGGTGGGGTGAGAGGATTTCTCTACAGGACATCTTAAATGTGGAGCAAGGTTACAAGGGGTCTGGTGCTATGAAGGACACAGGCAGTCACGCTCCCACATGTTGTGTGACTCTGATACCCCAACGTGACTGACCTCTCGGAGGACTTCGCTTTCCTCCATCTGTTTAGCGTCAGGCTTCCCTCCCATCCGGCTGACTCCCACATCCTCAAACACATGTCCAGCGTGAGCTGCTCTGTGGAATGTAACTGCACCTGCTCCTTGTGACCAGAGCCAGTCTCTGCAGATCTCCGAGCCAAACTGAACTCGACCCGGTGACTTGCAAATGTATAAAGCATGGCGATTGAATGATTGAATGAAGTAGTGATTGAGTGAATGGGGGTCTGATGAAGTGTACTTCCACCCTCGTTTGAAGTGCTTGACCCTACTAATAGAGAAAATGATGAAGCAGATGCCTGCTCCTGTGGATCACTGCTTCTTTTTCTGTCCCGTTATGCAAATGTGCCAATTACTGAATGTGTTGCATAATAACCAGACCCTAATGCAAACTCCCATGTGCTCTTAAGAAAGAGGACGTTCTTCACCACAAGGGTTTCCCAGCTGTTAGTTTCTCTCTGTGGGCTAGGTGAAGCACTTAAGCAAAAAAGGCCATGCCAAACAATACACTGCATGCACTTTCTGTACATCAAGTGTCCATGGTATAGTATCACAGATTATTCATGGTTTAAACCTGGGTCGACCTCCATTAATTAATCTTGTGTTGTTTTTATTGTTCCAGCTCTAAACTAATTTCGTCAGGGTTGTGTTTGTAATTCTTGCTAATGGGAGAGAGTAACTGCCAGTATTCATATATTTTCATTTGACACACACACACACACCATGTCGTAAAGCCATTAGAAGGCTGAACTAAAGGGATAACTAGGGGATAACTGGAGAATGCCTGATTAAACAAAGTAGATGTAATGTTAAGAAAACAAATCAATTCTGTTTTTTCCTGCACCACTATTGCCTTGGAAAATTCTTCAAAGGCAATTCAGAGACCTAGCTGATCATCTGGAAATGAGCCCACACTTTTGCCTAAGATATTGTGCAGAAGTCTTAGGCCACCATTAATGGCATCATGACCATATATAGGATTGACAATTGAACCCAAAAATGTCCAGCTTTGATTCGTCACTCTATGACACTCTTTTCCACTTATCTTCATTCCAGTCTTTGTGAGCTTCAGTGTATCTTAGCCTTTCCACCCTATTCCCCTTCCAAAAAAGTGGTTTTCTTGGCCATTCCAAAAAAGACCATTCCTGATAAAGCTTCTGTGTGTGTAGAAGGGTCAACATGGCATGACGCTGCCAGATGCTGCTGTTGCTCAAGGATAAGAGGAAGTCACACTATAAACTTGCCTCTGTTGCCTATGTAAATTTGTTTCTGTATACAATGGTATAATGGTGGCCTAACACTTTGAGACTTTGCACAGTACTGTATAGAATCTTCTCTCTCTCTCTCTCTCTCTCTCTCTCCCTCCCTCTCTCCCTCTCTCCCTCTCCCTCTCTCTCTCTCTCAGCAAGGTGAGTTCCATACAATGTGCCTGAGCTGTCATCCCCACAGCTGCTATCGTATTTAAGATCCCACAAAGAATGAATTTGTAACACTCAATTTCACTAGTGGTATGACTGCCTGGGGAGTTACTGGCCTTTTATCTGTGCACATAGAACTGCTGCTTCTGCTTGTAAACCTTTCTTTTTTTATTCTTAAACCTCCCAAAAGTGAATTGTGAAGGCTTATTTGGAGATATGGCAGTCTGTACAGGTAGCACAGTCCAGCCCAAATGTATGAACGCGTGCGCTTAAGCTATGAAGAGAGTTTCATACCAACACATGACATCTCGACTTCAGCTTGCCCAAATCAGAGGTGTGATTTCTCAAAATGCAGGATTGTCCACTTTTTCTTTGCACTCCGCCCTCATACGTTCCCTGCGACGAAAGAAATAACGGAAATATTTATGCCTCGTGGAACCCTGATCTCTATGACAAACTGTCAGTTCTGCCAGTAATTCTTCTGTCACGTAATTTATTAAATCTCTCTCTGAAATGATGTCCAGCTGTAAAATGTGAGTGTGAATGGTGAATTGTGAGTGATGAAATGATGTCGATTCTGTTGTTGGTCATCTTTGCGCTGTGTAATTAAGTAGTTAAACTGTGATTATAAACTTGTAGATACAATGTCATGTAAATGGTCTGATGTTTTTAATATATGATTCATTATTTGTTTCTGTATATATGGTGCTTAAAGGAATTAAAAGGATGGCCATGTCCAGTGAAACTGGCTCTCGACTGAGGAAGTTCATTTCGATTAGCTCGCTCTTGGTACAAGTTGGACTGACGTTTGGGCTTTGGGGATTTCTGTGCTGTTTGGAAAAATCGCAGCCACGGCGTATGAGGCAGGCATCAGCGTGTATTCAATTATGCAGGTCAGTGTTTTTTATAGCAAGAGCATTTCAATTTTAGCAGAATGCAGTGCTGCATGCAGAATGAGAGTGAGGATGAAGTTTCTCCCTACAGTAGCTTTTCTGAATTACATCATCAGTTCAAGGAAGAAGTTCCAAGTTTAAATTCACTACAAGCTTTCTCAGTGTAACAATATGGAACAAACGGGGAACAAACTTCAATGCGTTCGTTCATTCATTCATTCATTTCCATACTGACCTAATCCAGTTCAGGCTCACAGGGAGACTATCCATTGGTACAGGTCACAGGGCATCCAATATTAAAGCAATAAGGCACGAGAGGGTGTGCATTATTGTGAATATATCACAGGAAAGAGGTGTTGTTAACGCCGCTTTCCTGTGATATATTCACAATAATGCACCCCCTCGAGTGCCTTATTCTTTTATACCACAGTCCGTTATCGTTTATCATGTATTGTTCGATTTTAAGATAAAAAGGACAGAAAAAAACGATTTTAAAAAAACGTTTATCACCCTTCCGCGAGGTAAAATAGTTCATTTCTATCGTTACCTCGCGGCATTAAAAGTCTAGGAACAGAATTACCCATAACTGTTTATTATTCAGACAATAAACACAAATATATCGATTGGTAAGTTTTAATTTATAAAGAGAAGTTTATTTACATTCAGCAAATAAAAAAAATGGGTCGGGTTTTTACAAGCAAGCTGTTACTAAGATCCACTATCTTACCGACTGAAGCAAAGGATGTAGAAGTGAGATCCCGGTGTTCTAACCAAAGTCTAGGATCCCGTTTGATTAGTGATCATAAATCTGTATGATGAAGCTCTAATTGTTAATCTTATCAGTCAGAAATGTAAGGACAGAGTTACAGAGCATCAGAAGCTTCTCTGGGTTAGAGCTGGACTTTGCAGATAACAGACCTGTCAGATCAATGAACACCTGATTAGCCGTGCATGGTGTTTAATGAAAGATGCAGAGTTTAAGTCCAGCAAACGACCCACGTCTTTATGAGGGGATGGAGCTGATTCAGGTCATTTTTGTTGATGGGACCAAAAATGATCTTCAGTCTCGTTGCTCTTCAGTCGAGCTGTGAATCCATTAAGAGCGCGGGAGACGATTGATTTAAAGTACTGACTTCGTTTCGCTTTTTCAGCGCTTCCAAATCCTAAAGGTGATAAACCTTTGGCTCAGGTTGGTCATTAATAGCTTCATCTTCCAAATTAATATCGTTTTCAAAACCAAATAGATTTTATAAAAGTGATAACTTTCATTTTACTCAGTATAAACTTGACTGCTTTTTCTGGCGGGCGTCAAATGCCAGGTTACGTGTGTGCCGCGGATTAATACTTATAGAGGGCCGGTCACAGTGCCGTTATGGTCAATAATGTAACGACGGAAGACGTCTCTCCGATTGCGGGTCGGAACTAACTGTGGTATAAATGGATATAACGCTATTTCATCAAGTCACTTGCGCACACACACTGTGACACTTCAGAGACGCCACTTGACCTAACTCATGTCTTTGGAATGTGCATTGCTAACCACAGTGCCACTCCTCTATACCATGATCAGCCAGAACACTGCTCAAAACACTGCTCAAAGTGAATAACAAATAATGAGCCACCTTAACCATGGATGTTATAATCAAGGTGATTGGGATGGAGCATCTCCTAAACAACAAGGCTTGTTGGGTGAGTACCTACCGCCAGTGGTTGGGCGGCACAGTTGCGCAAGTAGCTCACAGCTCCAGAGATCCCCGGTTTGATCCCAACTTTGGACTTCCATCGCTTTCCAGCGCACTTTGCAGTAACTCCCTCCCTTCTTCAGTTGACTGAGAATGACCACCAAAACTTTCTTACTGAGAACACAAGATCCTCCAGTGACTCAATATTTTTTTAAATTTACTATCAATATTAATTATTATACTTTTAAATGTTCTCTGTGTTTATTTATTTAGCTTCTGCTTAATTAAACTATTACTATAAATATATTAATTAGATGACTTGGTTTAATTCTTACATATATCATCTAAGCCGCCCAATGAGGATGAATCCCCTTTTTGAGTACCCTTATAACGTTTAGGGATTTTTTCCTTACCACTGTCCCCCTAGACTTGTTCAGTTTTGGACTGGTCTTAGATATTGGAAGATAATATAAAATTGTAAAGCTGTGTTGAGACAATAGTCCATTGTAAAAAGCGCTATAGAAATAAATCTGACTTGACTTGTTTCCGCCTGTGTGAAGTTTGTCTCCACGTTTGCTTACTCTGGGTTTCCTCCCACTCTCCAAAGACATGCCTTAGATTCATTGGTTGCTCTAAATTGTGAAGTGTGAATGTGTTTGATTAGTATTGATGTAACCTTGCTCCTGTCATGATTAGCCGTTGATGCAGTGTTAAATAAACAAACAAACCAACCAATAGTGGTCTGAGGAAAGACAATTCCCAAACAGTATGTTGGCACCCAAGGCTCTATGAATCCTATCCTGTCTGGTTCAAATGAACAGAAGAGCTACTGTGGTACAAGTCACAGAAATGTTTAATACTGGTTATGGGAGGAAAGTGTCACAACACAAGGCAGTGAAGACAAGCAGCTGGAGGAAGTGTGATGCTCTGGGTAATGTTCTGCAGGGAAACCCTGGGTTTGAGCATTCATGTGGAGAGCTAATTTGCCATGTAGCACCTACCTACACGTTGTTGTGGACCAACAGGTTTTAATGTTTTGGCTGATTGTTGGTAATTTATAATATACTGTACATTAGGTGCCAAAAGTCTGAGACCAGTGGTGAAAACTTGTTTGGATCTTTGTGAAGAACAGCAAGATAATGATCAAAACACTCCTCAAAGCTTTACAACTTCTTCAAAACCAAAGAAGGTCAAAGAGTGCTGACTGTCATGGACTTTCCTCCACAATCATCTGACATAAACCCCATTGAGCAGTTACGGGTCCATTTTAAGACTTGACTACAATAGGAGCAACCCCAATCAGGAATCACTTCTGCCATATCCATCATCATTGTTGCCGGCACCTTGATTTGACAATGGAGCTGCTGTTCCAGTGGCAGGGAAATTATCCCCATCTGACATTTCCTCCCTTAGACACGGCCAATTATGTGTCCGTTGAGCAGATTGTAACTTGAATACCTGTTTATTAGCCGTATTGGTTTAAAATGGATGTCTAACAACACAGTGTTTCAGTGGCCTGTGCTGTTGTCTCACAGCTCCAGAGATTGCCAGTCCAGCTACCTGTGTGGAGTTTGCATGTTCTCCCTATGTCTACGTGGGTTTCCCCCCCGAAGTACCAAAGATGTGCGTTAGGTTAACTGGTGTTTCTAAAGTGACCCTGTGTATGCGGGTGATGTTTCGTGGTCTTTTCTAGAGTTGATTCTTGCCTTGCACCCTGGGCTGCCATTGAGGCCACCTCTCAATACTACCAAGGATTAGATTAAGATAGTAAGAAAATGATTGATTGTTGAAATATATTGTAGTGTTATTACATGTACCCTGTTATAATGCTGATAGTTCATTAAAATTAGCAAAAATTTATTTTTTGTGTTAAATTCAGAAAACTGTCAACTAACATTAAAATCTGTGGTTTGTCCAGGGGGCCCAAACTTTTGCATAAGACTGCATATTAAATCAGACATGACCTTCTTGGTGAATGTAACATGTAGAGCAAAAAAAAACGTGCATTGTGAGCTACAAAGCCATATATCAAAGTACATGTCCTTGCGTGAGCAATTGAAGTTTAATGTTATGTCTAACTTCATTATCCAGCATTGTGGAACAGCCTTGGGTTGAAATACATTTCACACACTACTAAACACACAATTCAAAATATGCAGAATTTCTTTTTGTCTTCTGCTCTAAGGCTTACTAAGCATAAACACTTTTTCAATGATCAGTCCTAAAGTGCAGACAGTTTCGAATGCAGGATTGTTAAATATACAGTCTTATGCACACATGGTCAAATGACGTAGTGTTGATTTTCCAAATCAATCATCTACAAAGGTGCCCAGACTCTTAGAGGTGCCTTCTGGCTGGCTCAGGTGTCACACAGGCACAATTGGCAGTATCTGTGCACTGCAAGAGCGAGCCCTGACCATCCAATGAATTCTGAGATAAACTCTGAATATTAGTATGGACTTTCCAATCCCTTTGTTCCTACAACAGCCTTCACTCTACCATCAAAAGTACAACCCCTGGCAAAAAGTATGGAATCACCAGTCTTGGATGAGCACTCAATCAGACATTTCATTCTTAAAACAAACTCAGATCCAAAACATGATACAATAATAAGGTCATTCCAAAGTGCAACTTGTTGGCTTTCAGGAACACTCAAAGAAATGAAGAGAAAACATTGTGGAAGTCAGTGAATGTTACTTTTATTGACCAAGCACAGGGAAAAAAAATATGGAATCACTCAATTCTGAGGAAAAAAAAGTATGGAATCATGAAAAACAGATAAACAAAAAGACCATTCAAAATACATCACTAGTATTTAGTTGCACCACCTTTGGCTTTTATAACGGCTTTCAGTCTCTGAGGCATGGACTTGATGAGTGACAAACAGTATTCTGCATCAATTTGGTGCCAACTCTCTTTGATAGCAGTTGCCAGATCAGCTTTGCAGCCTTCTTGTGGACCATATTTTCAATTTCCACCACAGGTTTTTCAATTGGGTTGAGATCTGGACTATTTGCAGGCCATGACGTCGACTGAATGTATCTTTCTCCAAGGAATGCCTTCACTGTTTTGCCCTATGGCACGATGCATTGTCATCTTGGAAAATTATGTCATCACCTCCCAAACATCTGTTCAACTGAGGGATGAGGAAAACTGTCCAAAATTTCAATGTAAACTTGTGCATCGATAGAAGAAGAATGAACCACAATCATCTCCCCAGTGCCTTTGCCTGACATGCAGCCCCCATATCATCAAGAACTGTGGAAATTTGGTTGTTTTTCTTCAGGCAGGCCTCTTCAGAAATCTCACTGGAACGGCACCAAACAAAAGTTCCAGCATCATCACCTTGTTGTCCAATGCAGATTCTTGACTCATCACTGAAGATAACTTTCATCCAGCCATCCACAGTCCATGGATTGCCTCTCCTTAGCCCATTGCAGTCTTGTTCTTTTTATGTTAGGTGTCAATGATGGTTTCTTTTAGCTTTCCTGTATTGAAATCCCATTTCCTGTAGGCGATTTCTAACGGTTCGGTCACATACATTGGCTCCAGATTCCCTCCCATTTATGCTTCATCTGTGTAGTTGTTTGTACTTTTTCGGTTTTCAAGGACAAATGGCCTTAAGTTGTTTGTCTGACGCTTTGATGTCTTTCTTGGTCTACCAGTACGCTTGGCTTTAACAACCATTCCATGCTGTTTGTATTTGGTCCATATCTTGGATACAGCTGACTGTGAACAGCCCACATCTTTAGCAACCATGCGTGAAGAGTTACCTTCTTCAAGAAGTTTCACAATCCTCTCTTTTGTTTCAAGAGACATTTCTCTTGTTGGGGCCATGGTTCTTGCCACTCCACTTCGTCCAGCAGCCCTCCAAGGTGTCATGACTGCAGGTGTTTTTAACTGCAGACTAACGAGCAGATCTACTCTGAGGCAGGTGTCCATTTAGGGAAAGGAAATTGACTGGGTGTGTCCTTATTTTCTACCTCAAATTTGAGTGATTCCATACTTTTTTCTCAGAATTGAGTGATTCCATATTTTTTTCCTGTGCTTGGTCAATAAAAGTAACATTCACTGACTTCCACAATGTTTTCTCTTCATTTCTTTGAGTGTTCCTGAAAGCCAACAAGTTGCACTTTGGAATGACCTTATTATTGTATCATGTTTTTGATCTGAGTTTGTTTTACAGAATGAAATGTCTGAATGAGTGCTCATCCAAGACTGGTGATTCCATACATTTTGCCAGGGGTTGTACCAGTCCTCATACCATTATTCCGACCACAATGGAGGATGCCATGCCACCAAACTGTTACCTGCTGAAGTATACAAAAACTCATAGTGATTCTGTTCACTGGACTATATGCGTAGAGACTCACCAGACTTTATATATTCTGTTATATATTTGCTATCGTCTAGTTTAGTATATTCTGCATAATATTGTCTTTTCTCTTTAATTTATTTTAGTCTATATTTGATTCACTTTTCTTATATTTTTTTACTATGTTCTCTTTTTGAATTTGTCTGTTTAGCTTCCTTGTATTTAAACCATTATTATTAATTTCTTATATCTAAAATCTGGGCTGCCCAAGCAGGTTGGTTCCCTTTGAGTCTGGGTCCTCTCAAGGCTTCTTCCTCATCATGTTTAAGGCCTGTGGCCTAGACAGTTGTAAAGCTGCTCAGAGATATTGGTCTGTTGTAACAAGCACTACAGAAATAAGTTTTCCTTTGACTTTTACTCTAGTGAGAAGGCTGTCCACTACACTGGAACATAACTGTGAGGTCAGGCCCTGATGTTGGACAAGAAGCCCACTGGCACACTGTTGGCATTTCAATTCATTTGAAGGTTTAATATTGACAGTCAATGAGGTGATTAGTATAATGCATTCACCTTCCACTGTTTGGCTATGGAGATTATGAACCTGTTAGCAATGTGTGTGTCTGAAATCACAGAGCTAACTGATTGGAAGGGTGTCTTCATACTTTTGGCTGAGTAGTGTATACAGTGTTAGAATTGCGTGGATGTGAACGGTCAAATAAATGAAACAGCCCTGCTTTGACATCTTTATTACAGTGTAAAAGAAAGTGTTGTTGATGCAGTACATCCCAAAGTATTATACATCAGTGACGATAGACATGAATTCAACCAATTGTTTCTCACTGGTTTTGTGACGAAGTCTATAAGATCTCACACAAGCCAAAGAGCATAGTACATGCCACTGGAGACGGAGATGACAGAAACTGCCATTCTCTTGAGGAGTCACAGTGAGCTATATAACACACTCTTATTTGGACAGCACTTTGTATATGTGCGGCTCAGATCTGAGAAACAGCTGTAGGGTGCAGCACTGCACCACTTTGGGTGGTAGGACTGGAACTTTCTAATATGCTCATCAAGACTTCAACAGAATGTTTTGTAGGAGCTTTAATTTAGGCACTGCGTTTCCTGCGAGATACCAGCCAGCACTAATAATAGTCCTGTTTACAGAAAGCAGAATGTCTGGAAAATTGAAACATTACAGGTTTGTCATTTGGCGTGTCACTCGCACTAATATATCTTGCATTGTGTTGAGACATAATGCAGACACACTTAAGATGCTCAGTCAAGTCAACAGAAGGCAAGCATTTAGATATATGCTCTTAACGCTTGTGAAAGGCACCAGATCAAACAAAGGTTTTGCTATTCTGTGCATATCCATGTCTGTCTCATTTCCATTTCAGGTGTTTCCCCTCAGTCAGCAAAACAAACACCCTTGTATTAAAGTAGCCTATGCAAATTTGTCCTCTTATACACTGTTACATCCGTCCACTAGTGAGCTGAGCATATTTGAATTCAGCACACTTCTGTGATATTTTGGTGGCTGTTAGATAAGGTGAAATATGTCAGGTTCAAAGATCTTATTCCCACTGACGATGCCAGGACATTGGATAAACCAAGCTGCCAGGCTATTTTAAGTCCTCCTGATAATGCATTCAGAAACTCATAAGCCTGAGGACCTCCAGAGAATTCATAAGCCGCTCTTAATGTCTTCCACCGTCACTGTTATCTTGGCAGTGGTGCCTGTGTCCTTAGCTCAATAATATGAATTTTACTAAACTAATTATAACAAAGGCCCATACGCACTCAGTAGCAGTAGATACTGGTCATCCTTATTTTTAAAAGCACACCAATCACTGCAACTAACCTAACTGGTGATTTAATTAGAACACAATAACAGGAACACAGGCATAGTACACATTACATCATATGAACCTGTATATTATATTGTGTTCTTCCACGGTATCCCACCAGCACGTGGTGGCTGTGCAACCTTACTGGACACTCAGGCACAGGAATGTATGGAAGTGTGCCAGAAATACATACGCACATATCACACGGCTATCCATCATCACCTCATCAGAGAGCTACACAGTGACTGGTCGACAAGGGCAGGAACTAGAATTTGTCAAGGGATGGAAGTCCATTTTAATTCACCTGACAGGTCTATTGGACTGACTTTAGAATTGTGTGATTTAGGTTACAATGGTACAGGCTAAAAATAAGCTGTGGACCAAATCATAGCTTGATCCAGAATGCTAATAATGTGTTCTCAGGGCAGAGTGATCGAGTCAGTTATTTGTTTCTATCAACCCATAGGTAAATTCTAATGTTCAGTCATTGGTCTTGCATATGAGACTTAATGGTGATTCTCATTTGTTTCATTTCCATATTAACATCGTCACAGCTGTTCTTCCTAAAATTCTACAAGAGACAGAGAATTAGACAGAATATTAAAGAAATAAATTTGAGATTATAGATAGACAAACAAATAGATACAAGTGCAAGGTAATGAAATGCAGTTAGCATCTCAAAGAAGAGCAAGCACTGTGCAGAAGCAGAACAGTTCAACATCAAAAGTGTAATAAATATAAAGTAATATACAGCTGGTATTTTGGCCCATTCCTCCATGCAGATCTCCTCTAGAGCAGTGATGTTTTGGGGCAACACGGACCTTCAACTCCCTCCACACATTTTCTATGGGGTTGAGGTCTGGAGACTGGCTAGAACACTCCAGGAAATGCTTTGTACGGAGCCACTCCTTCGTTGCCCGAGCGGTGTGCTTGGGATCATTGTCATGCTGGAAGCCCGAGCCACGTTCCATCTTCAATGCTCTCACTGATGGAAGGAGGTTTTGGCTTAAAATCTCACGATACATGGCCCCGTTTATTCTTCCCTTAACACAGATCAGTTTCCACCCCCATGCTTCCCAGTAGGTATGGCGCAACTCAGAATTATTCTTCCTCCAAACACGGCCAGTTGAGTTTTTCCCAAAAAGTTCTATTTTACTTTCATCTGACCACATGATATTCTCCCAATTCTCTTCTGGATCATCCATATGCTCTCTGGCAAACTTCAGACGGGTCTGGGCATGTACTGGCTTAAGCAGGACTGCAGGATCTGAGTCCCTCTTGGCATAGTGTGTTACTGATGGTAGCCTTTGTTACATTGGTCCCAGCTCTCTGCAGGTCATTCGTCAGGTCCCTCCGTGTAGTTCTGGGATTTTTGCTCACCGTTCTCATGATCATTTTGACCCCACGGGATGAGATCTTGTGTGGAGCCCCATATTGAGGGAGATTATCATTGGTCTTGTATGTCTTCCATTGCTCCCATGGTTCATTTATTAACACCAACCTGCTTGCCTATTGTAGATTCACTCTTCCCAGCCTGGTGAAGGTCTACAATTTTCTTCCTGGAAGAGCTTCTGAAAGAAGTTACAGGTCTGTGAGAGCCAGAAATATTGCTTGTTTGTGGGTGACCAAATACTTACTGTATTTTCCACCAGGATTTACAATTGAATTCTTTAAAAATCCTACAATGTGATTTCCAGGATTTTTCTCGTTTTGTCTCTCATAGTTGAAGTGTACCTATGATGAAAATTACAGACCTCTCTCATCTTTCTAAGTCTGAGAATTTGCACAATCAGTAGCTGACTAAATACTTTTTCCCCATTGTATCTATAGATAATATATGCAAAACTTAGCTTTGCCTCCTGTGCTTTATGTTATATTTTTACACAGTTTATTCAACGGAATATATTTTTTCTGCATACATAGATAGATGCATAAAATGTATTGAATTGAATAAACTGTATGAAATATAAAGCACAGGAGGCAAAGCTGAGTTTATCTGAGCTGAGTTATTGTTTCCAGCAACTGGGACTTACCCCGGTGTCACCTATGCCAGCTTTGTTTCAAATGTTGATTTAAATGTATTAGTAAAGACAACTCTAAGCTTGAATATGTATAGCGTAATTATAATGAAGGCTGAGTGATTACTGAAATAAATAAATGTACCTGTGTCATGTGTGAAATGTCAAAAGGTACAGGAATAATTTCAAATAAAAAACTGGATAACACGGCTGAGTGTAGATCCCTAAAATAATGGGCTAGAATGACCAGTATTTGTTAATTATGGTCATTACAAATGTTCACATCACATTAAATCCAATAAACTTTTGGTATGAATTAGAAACGTTCTAATGGATCTCTGCTAAAAGTCAGGTGAGATTACTAGATTAAGACACGAAAAACTTGAGAGATCGGGGACTTAAGAGTTAAAGAGTTATTTTTCCCCACATTTAATCTCATTGTTGTCTAGGAGTAACCACAGAATTCCTTAAAAGGAGAGATGGGGATTCTCTCGAGTTAAGTAGCTGTTAAACAATGGCATTATTTTCTTTAATAATAATAAAAGTTACATATGCAGTACTTGTAGTGGTGCTTAAAAGTTTGTGAACCCTTTAGAATTTTCTATATTTCTGCATAAATATGACCTAAAACATCATCAGATTTTCACACAAGTCCTAAAAGTAAATAAAGAGAACTCAGTTAAACAAATGAGACATAAATATTATACTTGGTCATTTATTTATTGAGGAAAATGATCTAATATTACATATTAGTGAGTGGCAAAAGTATGTGAACCTCTCGGATTAGCAGTTAATTTAAAGGTGAAATTAGCATCAGGTGTTTTCAATCAATGGGATGACAATCAGGTGTGAGGGATCTGTCAAAGTCTGCTTTTCACAGCACATTTGTGGAAGAGTATCATGGCATGACCAAAAGAGATTTCTGAGGACTTGAGAAAGAGAGTTGTTGATGCTCATCAGGCTAGAAAAGCTTACATCTCTAAACCATCTCTAAAGAGTTTGGACTCCACCAATCCACAGTCAGACAGATTGTGTACAATTGGAGGAAATTCAAGACCATTGTTACCCTCCCCAGGAGTGGTCGACCAACAAAGATCACTCCAAGAGCAAGGTGTGTAATAGTTGGTGAGGTCACAAAGGACCCCATGGTGACTTCTAAGCAACTGAAGGCCTCTCTCACATTGGCTAAGGTTAATGTTCATGAGTCCACCATCAGAAGAACACTGAACAACTATGGTGTGCATAGCAGGGTTGCAAGGAGAAAGCCACTGCTCTCCAAAAAGAACTTTGTTGCTTCTCTGCAGTTTGCTAAAGATCACATGGACAAGTCAGAAGGCTATTGGAAGAATGTTTTGTGGATGGATGAGACCAAAATAGAACTTTTTTGTTTAAAAGAAAAGTGTTATGCTTGGAGAAAGGAAAACACTGCATTCCAGCATAAGAACCTTATCCCATCTGTGAAACATGGTGGTGGTAGCATCATGGTTTGGGCCTGTTTTGCTGCATCTGGGCCAGGATGGTTTGCCATCATTGATTTACACTGAATTATATCAGAGAATTCTAAAGGAAAATGTCAGGACATCTGTCGATGAACTGGATCTCAAGAGAAGGTGGGTCATGCAGCAAGACAACGACCCTAAGCACACAAGCCGTTCTATCAAAGAATGGTTAAAGAAGAACAATGTTTTGGAATGGCCAAGTCAAAGTCCTGACCTTAATCCAATCAAAATGTTGTGGAAGGACCTGAAGTGAGCAGTTAGTGAGGAAACCCACCACCATCCCAGAGTTGAAGCTGCTCTGTATGGAAGAATGGGCTAAAATTCCTCCAAACCTGTGTGACCAAGTACAATATTTTTGTCTCATTTATGTGAAAATCTGATGACGTTTTAGGTCATAATTATGCAGAAATATAGAAAATTCTAAAGGGTTCACAAACTTTAAAGCACCACTGTATATAAATATATGATACACAGTCAAATTAAATATGTTGAAAAGTTTATCTTACGCAGCTCACCTGACTCGTCTGATGAGATATGGACCTGGGATAGAAGCCTCAGCTAGGCTTGCAACGTGTAGTTTGGGTTTTGTGGTTATGCAGCCTTGCGAAGAACTCATCATTAGCGTGATCACAGAATAAAAGTGATCCCAAATCACGCACACACATCACACCTTTGGTTTCATTACTGTGATATCAGTACTGGATCAGCATATATCAGTATCTTCAAAAAATATATATAAAAATAGGATCAATGTTCAATAAAACCCTCCAGTATAACATGTATGCATTACCACCAAAATGGCTCTTGTATTAATTCTCCTTACAATCAGCTCTCATACAAGGTCCTGCCAAACAAATGATTACTGATAACAAGTCTGGACGGTGCCAGAGGCAGCCTGATCATGCCGGCAGAGCTAAATCAGGCCGAACATATTCCACTCAGCCTTTTAAAATGTGCTGTGGGGCTCGGCTGAGCGTAGAAAACATTAATGCACTTCTAAAGTCCAGCCATGATTAATATTACACAGCTGTGGATGCAAGTAAAACGTTTCTTGAATGCCATTTCAAAACGTCAACCTAGATTTTTATAGTATGATACAGGGAGAAAGAAAATTTTGAATTCTGATATTCCTCTGACTTTGCCTTGTGTACCGTAGTACTCTACAATATGTGTAGGTTTTTAGCTATGTAAATCTATTTGATAAAAAAAGTCCCCACATTTGAACATGGAAATATACTTTTCCATACCTGTTTACTTTTTAACATTTATTTTCTTTACTGACTTAGTGACTTCATGCTGTTTGTTTGAGCCGTTCACTTTAGGTACACCTTCTTGTTTCTACACTCATTGTCCATTTTATCAGTTCCATCTACCATATGGATGCACTTTGTAGTCCTACAACTACAGACTGTAGTCCATCTGTTTCTCTACATACTTTGTTTGTCCCCTTTACTGTTCTCTAATGGTCAGGACCCCCACAGGACCAGCACAGATCAGGTACTATTTGGGCGGTGGATCATTTTCATTATCATTTTCAGACATGGTGGTGGTGTGTTAGTGTGTGCTATGAGTGGATCAGACACAGCAGTCCTGCCGGAGTTTTTAAACACCTCAGTGTCACTGCAGGACTGAAAAATGACGTCCTACCAAAAATGTCCAGCCACCAGCATCCTGTAGGCAGTGTCTTGTAAGCACTGATGATGGATTAGAGGATGACTAACACAAACTGTGCAACAACAGGTGAACTACTGTCTCTGACTTTACATCTATGAGGTGGAGCAGTACGGTAGACTTGTCTAACAGAGTGCACAGTGAGTGAACACAGTGTTCAAAAACTCCAGCAGCACTGCTGTGTCTGATCCACTCATACCAGCACAACACAGACTATCACACACTATCACATCAGTGTCACTACAGAGCTGAGAATGATCCACCACCCAAATAGTACCTGATCTGTGCTGCTCCTGTGGGGGTCCTGTCCATTAGAGAACAGAGTATGTAGAGAAACATATGGACTACAGTCTGTAATTGTAGAACTACAAAGTGCTTCTATATGGTAAGTGGAACTGATAAAATGGACAATGAGGGCAGAAACAAGGTACAAGGGGATACCTAATAAAGTGATCGGTGAGCGTATAATTTCCACCTGCACAGTCCAGAATGTTTTATAATGTCATCGCCCATTTCACTGGATGAATGTATATGAATGTCATTTTCTTATGCTGTCTGGATCCTATCTGCTGTCGGGATCGCGATAAAGCCGGTACCTAGCCAGCGGCACAGGGCACAAGGCAGGAACAACCTTAGACAGAGCGCCAACCCCTCATTAGGCACTTACTCTCACACACTCATACACTGTAGGCACTTTAGGACCACCAATTAATCGAACACATCTTTTGAATGTGGGAGGAAACTGGAATACCTGGAGTAAACCCACGCAGACATGGGATTTCCCAGGTCGGGATCAAACCAGGGATGCTGGAGCTGTGAGGTGTGAGCTGTGAGGTGCCACCGTGTCTAAATCTCTCCGGACTAAATTCTTGTCAACTGGAATGCATTCTATTCTCATATGTAATGCTCATATTCCGTATGCAGGACTGTCATAACTAAGTCATCCTGCACATGGCATACATTCATGGATGCACTTTCATAGGTTGGATATTTAGTAGGGTTTATCAGTTTTAATCAGACTGTATACACTTATATGAGTGAGGATTGAAACACTGCAGTTACAACAGCACAATTTATTGCACACTCGTAAATGTGACCACCTTATACATTACACGATGCACTGATAAAGAAGAATTGAGATATATGGCACTCAATGAAACGGCACCAGACCAACTTGTGACCCAATAAATAAAACAAAGAGCCTTCATTTCAGAACTAGGAAAACTGACATTCCAATAATAAACATTAATGTGATAGTCAAAGAGAAAGAAGCAGCTCCCATAGAACTATATACCATATAAGGTGCATGAAGCACTGAATCACAGTTCCTTTCACAGCATCATGTGCTGGACACTCACCATTAGCTGTACTTGGTACCAAATAAACGCTGTACAGGTTCACATAGCTGTTTAATATAAACAATTCTTTTGTACAATTTGCACATTTCTAAGGTATGCAGTAAAGTCTGAAAAGAAGTCACATTCTTCTGTACAATACGACGGCTGAAGGCAGAGTTTTGGCCTTAGAAAATGAAAAGGCTCATGCAGTGTCAGTGCTCATAAATGAAAATGTCATGGAAATTGTTTTTCGTGTCCTCGCAACCACATTGCATCGGAAAGGTTACTGTTAGTCATTTATTTCTATGGCAAATTTTGAGATCGCATGATTTTTGGCTTTTCCTCTCTGTTTAAAATACTAAATACGTGAGTTGCAAGTTGGATAAAATGGCCTGCAAGCTGAATTAAGCTAATGAGTCTAGCTGGATTCATATAAACACTATACGAGCTTAGCAGAGGTACTAAAACTGTGATTTGAGTGCCATAGTTGGCTTATTAATTGTAAAATGTGCCTCTTTAATTGGCTAAATTATTATTTCAAAAGCAGTAGCTACTGCATGTTCATAGGTTTCTGGCGAACTATTTAACTGCCAAAGGCAAAGCAAACCATGTATATAAAGACCAACATAAATGCTCAAAGGTGATTGGGAAGGTCTGCCCATAGCTAATGTGGTCTCTTCAGAGAGGCTAATGTGACAGTGTGCTGAGACACACAACCAGTCAAGCCAACTTCACTGATGGTCTCAGGAAGAACAAACTTACAGCACAGGACTGTGCAACAAAGTTTGATTAATTCTAAAAAGCACTGCTATCACTTCATATCGGCTGTCATACAACATCATAAAACACATGTCATCACACCACAGAAGCGAGATGGTAACAGGTTCAACGCAAGCCACTCAGTCTCCCTGAGAAAAAAGATTTAAATGGGTCATATTATGTAAAAACTCACGTTTCAGTGCTTGTGCGCATACGTTTGGGTATCTGGAGTGCCCACCGACCCACAAACTGTGAAATCAGGCAGGCCAGTCATTTATGGGGGCTGCCTAGGTAAGAAAACATGGGATTCAACAAGCCATTCAGATTTGGATTGGCTGCCTATGTCACAAGCCGGATCATTACAATTATAGCAAATATTTACATAGTACACAGTAGGATGTTAAACTGCGTTGGGCAGAAATTCCTTCAAACTTAATATATATCATTTACAAGTGTAGTAGAATAATGGGAGATATACAACCTGAAATCAGAAAAAGTTGGGACAGTATGCTATGGTAATGCAATAAAAAAATGCAGTGATTGTTACATTTACTGTGAATGTATTTCATTGCAGACAGTATGAACCCATGATATTTCATGTTTTGTCTGGTCCACTGCATTGCATTTGTAAATAAACATCCATTCCTGCATTTCAGGCGTGAAACACATTCCAAAAAAAGTTGGGACGGTAATGCATTTACCACGTTCTGATGTTGCCATTCCTTCTCACAACACTTAAAGGACATTTTGGCACAGAGGATACCAAGTGGTGAAATGTTTCAGGTGTGATTTTGTTCAATTCTTCCTGTCTTTAAGTGCAAAAGTACAGGGTTTGTGATTGCTGCATTTTGTGGTTTCAAAATTCTCCACACATTCTCTGTGTTGGACAGTTGAAGACTGCAGGCAGGCCAGGCCTCTTCTTCCACAGCCATGCCTTTGCAATGTGTGCAGCATGTGGTTTTGCATTGTCTTGTTGAAAAATGCATGGACATCCTTGGAAAAGATGACGACTAGAAGGCAGCTTATGTTGCTCTAAAATATCAGTGTACTTTTCTGCATTAATTCTGCCATCAAATAAGTGTACATGACCTTTGCCAAGGGCACTGACCCAACCCCACACCACGACAGAGCCTGGTTTTTGGACTTGTTGCTGATAACAGTCTGGATAGTCCTTTTCGTCTTCGGTCCAGAGTACACGGCATCCATTTCTTCCTAAAAAGATCTGGAATACTGATTGGTCCCACCACAATACACGTTTCCACTGTGTGATGGTCCATCCTAGATGCTTCCGAGCCCAGAGAAGTCAACGCCACTTCTGGACATAATTAACATGAGGCTTCTTTTTACACAGTAAAGTTCTAAGTGGCATTTATGAATGTAACTCCATATTGTAGTGCTTGACAAAGGTTTGCCACAGTACTCCCTTGAATGACAGTTCTTGATGCAGTGCCGTCTGAAGGATCAGAGATCAATTATGTTCAGTTTGCCCTTTACGCAGATTCAGATTTTACTCCAGATTCATTGAATTGTTGATTGATATTATGTACTGTTGATGGATAAATATGCAAATCACTTCCAGTCTTTGAGGAACATTATTATTAAACATCTCCATCTTCTCATGAATTTGTTGACAAGCTGGAGATCCTCTGGCCATCTTCGTCATCAAAGACTCAGCCTTTTGTTGAATAAAGCAGTTGTATCAAATCATGATTTCAATCACCTTTTGGAAATGTCATTATTAAGTTTTTTAACCTCATTTCTAGCTCTAAATTGCCCCGTCTCATACTTTTTTGAAATGTCTTGCAGCCCTGAAATGCAGAAATGGATGTATATTGCCAAATGAAATGAAGTGGACCAGACAAAACATGAAATATTGTGGGTTCATACCGTCTGCAATGAAATAAATGTCAAAAGTTTTCATTTTTGGGGGGCATTTTTCAAACTGTCCCAACTTTTCTGATTTGGGGTTGAATTATGTATTAGAACATGAATTTACTAACATACTATAGTGTAGCCTGTAACGAAAAAAATTTACTATGTGTTTCTTTGGCTGTTTAGCACAGCTGAGGTAATATATGTAATTGTCTAGAAGATTATTGGCTTCAGTTGTTTCAGGATCCACCAGCACATTAATGCTATTAGTTGAATGTCTGTAAGACAAGAGAGAAGGACTTCAGGGCTATGAGTTTATGTCATGTAGCTTTCAAGTTATTTCCCCATTTCCGTGCCTTCCTACAGTCGGGCAGTGGGAGAAGGCACCTGGTGCCTATCCTGGAATTCAGTAAGTGCAATAGCCAGTCATGCCTGTGTGATGGCACCTGCCGGGACTCAAACCTGGTTCACCATGCATCACACAAGCATCAAATTTGATTGTGTGTTTTGTAAATGTCTGTATTTCTAACATTTTCAGAACTAGGCATTTGTGTACTCTCCTGTCTCTGATTGTTCTCTGCCTGTTTGGACGCCCAACATTAATAACGTACGTCTTGGCTTTTCTCCTAGCTGCTGTAGATTAATGTATGCCAGATGTTACAAACACATCTTCAACTGTCTTTTTGTCCTTATAGGATTGTGATCAAATACTAGGGTTCTCCATTAAATCAGGAACAGTCTGTGTATTCGTCTAATACTCCACACTGATGGAGTAGCTTTTTTTTCTTAGCTGCACTAAATAACATGAGGTGCCAGAAAATGTTTTTAGAGAAATGCCGTAATAGAACTGTTTTTCCGCAGAGAACCTTTCACTGCTTCTTTAAGCATCTAGTGCTGCTTCAGATAACTCTAGATGATGTCCTTTTCCTGTAATAGGAACATTAATGGGGGAACGATTTTTCAGTTCTTTTCAGCACCATTAAATGGTATGTGAGTACAAAACCACATTTCTGTATTTAGAGTTTTCCCCAATAAATAACCGGGCTGTATGTAATTTATGTGGCAAATATTAATTTAGGACATGGGATGGGAATGATACATAAATTTATATTTTTTATAATAACTGCAACAGCTAAGTGCTCAAACTTAAACTAGAACAAGCAAGGATTGCTGTATTGTTTCAGTTCCCCTCGTAACAGTCCCCATTGCTGTAATCTGTCTATGTTAATGGTAAATAGTTTTTTATCTTGGCTGCACTAAGTACACTCAAAAATAAACATGCTTGAGTTATGTCATAAATTTAGTTGATTAGTTATAAACAACTAAAGATTAATTTATTATAGCAAGGAACATAATGTGAACATGATTTTTTATCTTGTGGCACCACCAGCAATGGTTAAAGCCCCATGCTCTGCAATGACTGATACCTTTATTTTCAGGTGTGTAGGCTTCCTCGTAGAACACTTGTGATTTACCTTATAGGCTAATTGTGACACATTATGTAACGTGCAAATCTGTTCATTTTTAACATTTCCTTCAAACATTTTAGAACTACGCAATTTTAGGATTACGTAATTGTTTGGACTGCCTAAGTGCTCAGACAAAAATGTGAACAAGTAACCATTTGTTCTTATAATAGCCATGCATGTGTTCTTCCATTTCACCTCACAACAAGCACTGTTGGTGGAAGAAGTTCAGGCCAAAAACCGATTTAGCAGCTTTCCTCTTGGCTGCAATCAACAGGTTAACGCATGGCAGATATTGAAGGCATATTTTGTGTCGATTTCTATAATCCTGGTGTTCTCCTCATGGCAAATAAGCTGTTGTAAGTAATTTGGATGACATTTCAGTTGCAATTAAGATGCTTTAATCTTCTTTGTAGGTGTCACGCACAACTGAAGAATTGTTTTTCACCAAAATTGGAATGCATGGGAATGATTTTCAGATCTTTGTGGCACAATGGCTCAAATCCCATGCTCTAAAAGAACCTTTTCTGGCACCTTTGATATTAGAAGTGTAAGCAGATAAATGTATCATATACAGGTCTGTTGGAGGAGCTACACCTGAGTACACATGCTTGATCAATTCATCTTGGTCTGCAAATGACCAAGTCCTTTGTGGATAATGTTAAAGACCCCCATTGTAGTCTATTGGTGACGGCAGATCCATTATGTACCTGGAAATGTCCTGTTTTCTAACAATTCCTTTAAACATTTTAGAACTAGTAAAATACCGATTTGAGAACACAGCCCTTCTGTATTCCTTCTTTTGTCCTCACAACAACCACTAAAGCTGTAAGTAGCTCATTTACATAATATGTAGTTAAACCACTGACCGGCTTTTGTCTTGGCTGCAATATGTTTGTTAACGCATGACAGATATTAAATGCACCTTTTGTCAGAATATGGGATGTGTAACTCAATATAAGAGGTTAAATGCTAGAGCTGCGATTCTGAGCGATGCTTCTTGCTTCCCTGGTCCAGGCTGCAGTTGCTGTCCAGAGTGCCATTGCAGTCGCTCCACGTCGCGAGTGCGCGGCTCTCCACTGCGCAGCGCGACAGCTCACACGAGCTCACGTTCAGTCCCGTATCTCCGCGTATCGGCCAGCAGGGCATCAGCAGCCTGCGGAAAGCCTTCCTGAAGTCCGGGCTGCGGCAATAGATGAGAGGGTTGAAAGCCGAGTTGGCGTAACCGAGCCAGTTAAAGAAGACGAAGAGCTCCTTGTCGACGGCTTCGGCGTAAAAGCCGCGCACCACGTTGACCAGGAAGAAGGGCAGCCAGCAGAGCGTGAAAGTGCCCATTATGATCCCGAGGGTCTTCAGCGCTTTCTGCTCCCGCATCGCCATCAGTCCGGATGGTCGCTTTCGGGACATCGAGACAACCTGGCTGGTGTAAAACCTTCCTTCACATTTGTCGATTTTGTGAAGCTGCTTTTTAGCCTCCCTGTACACCCGGGCATAGACGAACACCATGACCACCAAAGGAATGTAGAAGGAAATAACAGAAGATGCGAGCGCGTAAGCCTGGTTGGTGATGAAATCACAGCACTCCGGGTCCTCGTAGCACTCGGTCTCAGCTCCATCCCGAGACCAGTGCAACAGGATGGGTGGAAATGAGACAAGAGCCGAAACAGCCCACACTGCGCACACGACCCCTTTGGCTCTCGACTTGGTCAGAAGGCTCTGGTAACGAAAAGGCCACGTGATGGCAATGTACCTGTCTATGGCGATAACGCACAGAGTCTCGATGCTCGCCGTGACGCACAGGACATCCACAGAGATCCAGACTTCGCAGAAGTACGAGCCGTACATCCATGCGCCCCGGAGCTCCAGCGCAGCCCCGAACGGGACCACCAGCAAGCCCATGATCAGATCAGCGCACGCCAGGGAGACAATGAACACGTTGGTGAGCGTCTGCAATCTCTGATTGCGCGCTATAGCCACGATGACCATGATATTTCCCAGCACGGTGATCAAGACTATCAGCGCCATGACCATGCCCATAGCCACCAACCACTGCTCCGACAAACCCTCGTCCCTGTCCGCCCCGTTAACATCCACGCGCCCGCGTTTCGAGTCGTTGGTGAAGTTCATGGACGGTAAGCCGTCCCCCATGGTTTCGCAGCAAGGCTCTGTGAAGTTCATTCAGCCAAACTTTGCGTCAGGAGTGGCGCACGGCCACAGAGCGGCTCCGTCCGCGCCGCCCTCCATCTCCTGCTTCCACTCTCAGCGAGAAGAACTGGAGCGCTCGCTAGAATAAATAGAGCAGTGACGTCACACCTGTTATCGACCAATCGCACATGCTTCCCAAATTGCGAGTCCCCTTCTGAACCGTGGAGGTATGAGCGCTCAACCTCGGAAATAAGGCCACCTCAGAAACTGGCATGAAACTCTGCGTTTTTGCGCGCAGACAGAAGTCCTGTGTCTGATACGCGCTACTCCCTATTGCGTACAAAAAGTGCGTTGTAAAAGCTCAACTTGCGTAGCATCAGCTTTGGCTTGCAAAATTTGAACGTCTAAATTTGATTAGAAAGCGATTCGCAACCGAACGGTTGAGGGTTAGAAGCTTTGCTCAAGAGAGGGAGCTTGATGGAGCCAGGGCTTAAGCTCACAACCTTCCTGGGCCTTCACCTTCCCATAAACAATAAACTACTCTCAGGCAAAACTTTCTGAATGTCAAACTCATTTAATCTAACAATGGCTAATACAGGGGCATCACCAAGCCCATTTTACTGGGGCACACGGGACTGGACTGCTGAGCAGAATGACAGTGGCAAAGAAAAACTCCTTAAAGGTTATAAGAAAGAAAACTTAGGAGGCCCAAGTCTCAAGAAGGGACCAGTATCTTTGAGTAGCCTAGATGTTATATGCAAGACATAGTTAGCCTACATAATTAATAAGTTTGTAGTAATAGTTTAAATACAGATAAGATAAACAAAAATTAAGAGAACATATCTAAAGAAAGTACAATAATTAAAATAAAATGTATAAAGCACCACTTTTCCCATAATGGCCCTGCATCGTTCCAAAAGCTTGAGCAGTTTAACGTTTCAGTCAGAGCAAAGGACATCCAAAAATATTTAAAAGAAAGTCAGCCACGCTGCATGCAAAGTGAAGATCACTCATAGATACGTTTTGGTTAGTCACTTATAACTGTATAACCTACAAAAAGTATACAAGTAGACTAAATCAAAGGCATCCATTAAATTATCAAAGGCATCAGTTACGTTAGCATAAACACAAATAATGCAATTAATAAAGAACTCTTTAGTGTCCATTTGTTCTTCATTACTCGTCCTTGTCAGATTAATGTCCACTTTAGTGTTAAATCACTTAATCTATTTAGTGTTTAACAGGCTTATTTTTCATGCACAGTTTGCGCCCTATGACTGATTGGCAAGTGCTCCAAATTGTGTGTGCGCCCCAGTACAAAAAGTTGTTGAGAAATGTCCCTGGCTCAGTCGCTGCCAATACACTGGTGTTTGCCAGTGCTGAGTAAACTCTTAAAAAACATAAAACCTGTTGACAAATGATCTGTCACATACATCACTGCCTACAGATTCCAATATAATAGTATGACCATTGCAAATAAAATAAAAAAGACAAAATAAAACATCTCAAAACAACAATACATTCAGATTTTACATGAAAATACAGTGATGGTAGGTGCTCACCACTGCTGCCCAGGAGCACCTCACAAGCCATGTTGTTTGGAGATGCTCTGACCAAGACGTCTGGCCATAACGATTTGTTCCTTGTTAAAGCTGCTTAGGTCTTTACTGCTGAACATTTCTTCCACAACCAACACATCAGTTACTAGAGCCAACTGTTTACTTAGTGGCTAATATATCCCAGAGCTGAACATGTGCTGTTGTAACAATATAATCAGTGGTATTTGTTATTTAATCTGTGCATGGATTAAAAATTTTGGCTGATAGGTGTATATAATGACAGTTTACCAAGCTTACAATGGAGGACAAAAGTCAGTGACCACTAGTGAAATGCTTCTACTTTGCAGTTTTCTCTAATTTAATGCAATTACCAATTATATAATCAGCATAACAACATTAGTGAAAAGTTGAATCTTTGAAAAAAAAACATACCTTTTAGAATTAGTTATATTTGTTATGTTCTTTGTTTTGCTGTAATGACAGCATACACTCGAGCTGGCATGGACTCCACAAGTTTGTATAAAATCTGATGATCCATGTTATCCCATGTGATGTCACTGAATGCTTGGCTCTCTCTGTCTTGGAAGTGCCCACATATTTGCTTGATGAGGTTTAGATCAGGTGACTGTGGAGGAAAGTCCAAGACAGTCAGGATTCCTTGATTTTGTTTAGTCTTCAAGTAGTTGTTGTAAAATGTTGAGGTGTTTTGGGTCATTATCCTACTGCAGTATGAATCCTCCACACAGATCCTAATAAGAAATTTCAGTAGTGATATTGGACATTTTTCCTCCACGTGAGTTCTAAAATGGTATTGAAGAAGATGAATAGAAAACAATTACTTATAGGCGTATAAAATAACCCATACAAATCAATTACATATACAGTGGTGCTTCGGTTCTCAATCACCTCGGAAACTCATCGAATTTGGTTCTCCATACATTTTGACAAAAAAATTTGTCTCAGTTCTCGTTGTTTGCTCGGTACTTGGTGCACTTGCTTAAACTCGTATGAGTCAAGCAGCATGACTCGTTTCGGTTGAAATTTGATTCATGATTCATGATTCAGATTCACAATAGCTCTTGCTCGGTGCAGTCAGCATTAGCAGCTATGCTAGTGCCCTGAGTTCACCAATAGAGTAAGTGTTTTGCTTTATTTTTCACTTTCAATCCATTGCTCACTAAATTACATTACATGAGATTTTTTAACACTCTACAATAAAATAAGTGTTGTATTAATAATTTTGGCCAACTGTAGGTTAATGTAAATACAATAGGCTCTGCTATGATACAGTACAGACTATATTAAACTCATCAGTTCATGATATGTTTAACTTATGATGGATTTGTCGGAACATATCCCCATCGTAAATCAGGGAGCATCTGTACAATACAACTCCGTTAATGCTTATAATGCCTTATACAGTGTGGATTGTTTGGGGGCTGGAACGAATTCATTCAGTTTACATTATACCTTATGGGACAAATTTGTTAGTTACTTGTTTTCGGTTCTCGACAAGCCTTCTGGAACAAATTAATAATGGAAACCGAGGTACCACTGTAATTTCTTAAGACATGTTTGATATTGCTTTTATTGCATAGCTCTGTGCAGTATATGAATAAATAATATTACTTCTTTTCTTTCAATAAAAGTGGTGCAATATGGCAGTATAAAAAAAGACTTGTCAAAGAACTAATCTAACTATACTGTCTGCTATTAACCATATATTGTCATATGACTATACAGTGGTGCTTGAAAGTTTGTGAACCCTTTAGAATTTTCCATATTTCTGCATAAATATGACCTAAAACATCATCAGATTCTTTCACACAAGTCCTAAAAGTTGATCAAGAGAACCCAGTTAAACAAATGAAACAAAAATATTATACTTGGTCATTTATTTATTGAGGAAATGATCCGATATTACACATAGTGAGTGGCAAAAGTATGTGAACCTTTGCTTTCAGTATCTGCTGTGACCTCCCCTGTGCAGCAATAACTGCAACTAAACGTTTCCTGTAACTGTTGATCAGTCCTGCACACCGGCTTGGAGGAATTTTAGTCCATTCCTCCGTACAGAACAGCTTCAGCTCTGGGATGCTGGTGGGTTTCCTCACATTAGCTGCTCACTTCAGGTCCTTCCACAACATTTCGATTGGATTAAGGTCAGAACTTTGGCTTGGCCATTCCAAAACATTAACTTTATTCTTCTTTAACCATTCTTTGGTAGAACGACTTGTGTGCTTAGGGTCGTTGTTTTGCTGCATGACCCTTGAGACTTGAGATTCAGTTCATGGACAGATGTCCTGATATTTTCCTTTAGAATTCTCTGATATAATTCAGAATTCATTGTTCCATCAATGATGGCAAACCGTCTTGGCCCAGATGCGGCAAAACAGCTCCAAACCATGGTAACATACCACCACCATGTTTCACAGATGGGATATGTTTGTTTATGCTGGAATTGCAGTGTTTTCCTTTCTCCAAACATACAAAACGCTTTTCTTTTAAACCAAAACATTCTATTTTGGTCTCACCCATCCACAAAACATTCTTCCATTAGCCTTCTGGCTCGTCCACGTGATCTTTAGCAAACTGCAGACGAGCAGCAATGTTCTTTTTGGAGAGTAGTGGCTTTCTCCTTGCAACCCTGCCATGCACACCATTGTTGTTCAGTGTTCTTCTGATGGTGGACTCATGAACATTAACATTAGCCAATGTGAGAGAGGCTTTCAGTTAACTTAGAAGTTACCCTGGGGTCCTTTGTGACCTCGCCAACTATTACACGCCTTGCTCTTGGAGTGATCTTTGTTGGTTGACCACTCCTGGGGAGGGTAACAATGGTCTTGACTTTCCTCCATTTGTACACAATCTGTCTGACTGTGGATTGGTGGAGTCCACACTCTCTAGAGATGGTTTTGTAACCTTTTCCAGCCTGATGAGCATCAAATACTCTTTTTCTGAGATCCTCAGAAATCTTCTTTGTTCGTGCCATGATACACTTCCACAAACGTGTGTTGTGAAGAACGGATTGAGAGATCCGTGTTCTTTAAATAAAACAGGGTGTCCACTCACACCTGATTGTCATCCTTTAATTGAAAACACCTGGCTCTAATTTCACTTTCAAATTAACAGCTAATCCTAGAGGTTCACATACTTTTGCCACTCACTAATATGTAATATTGAATCATTTTCCTCAATAAATAAATGACCAAGTATAATATTTTGTCTCATTTGTTTAACTGAGTTTTCTTTATCTACTTTTAGGACTTGTGTGAAAATTGATGATGTTTTAGGTCATATTTATGCAGAAATATAGAAAAGGGTTCACAAACTTTCAAGAACCACTGTATGAAAAGTCTAATCAATACAGAACAAAGCAAATGACCCCGCCTTTGTGCAGATAGTCTACCAGCAAAGTCCACAATGCTTGATTCAGTCGACCATAATTTGCACCATACTTGAGGTAAATCGGCACTAACCAAGCTATAAAAAGACCACAGCAACGAGCCTTGCTTGCTTTCCTTATGGAGCCTAAACAGCCCGACGGGAGATGTTTTTCCAGCAGCGGGAAGCTGTTACTGTAGATAAGATCATAATTGCAGCTCCTTATAGCAGGGGCGCAAGCAGATTGGGCTGGCACTACAACCATGGATAATGTCTCTCTCACATCTGCATTCCAGCAGTGGGGCCCAGCAGTCAGTGTGTGTCTGGGTCCCACATACAGGCGTGATTTCCATCTGAACCTGAATGCTGTGGTGAAAACTCTCACCCTATACAATGAGTCCAGCTACTTACTAAGAACATCTTATAATTAAAAAAGCATAAGGTGTTCTTGATTTTTTTCATGAGGCAGATTATATGATATAACACTATCTCTGAGGCTTGTGTAAGTCAGGGGCAAATCCCTCTGAATGTATCCCATCATTGGTTTGTACATGTGATCCATCTGATGAGCAGAATTTCCCTGTTCTCGTATATCTGCTGTGCCGGAGGATGACTTGGCTGTAGCAATGTCTGACAAATGAGCCGTAACTAACAAAATCCCCAAATGTCATTTAAGAGGGTTAGAGATGAAGCACTGAGAAGCAAAGAGAGACACTTTGCGTCTGAGAGTATACACAGAAAGCATGGCAAAATCCCTTGGATGTTCTGAATTTTACACAAAAAAACAGCAGAAGTGAGAATATAATAAAATGATAATGTACAAAATTATGTTTCAGGCCACTGCATTGCATCTGGTAGGTGACCAAAGTCGAAAGAGACTTTGCCTCTACTTTATTATCTCACCAGCTTCCTGTGTGGAAACAGTGTTTATGAACACAATGTTTCAGGAACACTGGGGACTAAACATGAAAATGAGATGATCATCGCTTAATGGAGTTTTTAGTGTGACTGAGAGAAAGACTATTACTGAAAATCCTCAAAGAAGCTCACAGCCATTCTCATTGATGACTTTACTTCCCATTAACATCATCCATTGAAGCAGCTTCTAAATCCATCATATATATTCTAGGGATGCACTGATATGAAAATATTTAGCTGAAACTAAACATTTGGCTAAAGGCAGTATACAGGATAGCGAACACATTTTTTCACAGGTTTTCATTAAGTTCACCCTTTTTTTCACCATTATGTAAATGAAATCGCTTAAATGTATTTGTCTTGCTTTTCAAAGTAAAAACAGTTAGAAAACTAAAACTTAATATTTATTGAACCCTGAACACTGTACCACTTCTTGACAATTCAGCAGAACAATGTCTGTAAACTGCCATTATTGGGACACTTTAAAATGCTTCCTCGGTATTTACGCTAAGCTTTTACCAAGGTTTGAAGTTAACACCTGTCTCAGGTGTCAAATATGTGTGAAGCCTTTAGAATTTTCTATATTTCTGAATGAATATGACCTAAAACATCATCAGATTTTCACACAAGTCCTAAAAGTAGATAAAGAGAACCCAGTTAAACAAATGACACACAAATATTATACTTGGTCATTTATTTATTGAAGAAAATGATCCAATATTACATATTACATATTAGTGAGTGGCAAAAGTATGTGAACCTCTAGGATTAGCAGTTAATTTGAAGGTCATATTAGAGTCAGGTGTTTTCAATCACTGGGATGACAATCAGGTGTGAGTGGTCACCCTGTTTTATTTAAAGAACAGGGATCTATCAAAGTCTGCTCTTCACAACACATGTTTGTGGAAGTGTATCATGGTACGAACAAAGGAGATTTCTGAGGACCTCAGAAAAAGAGACAAAGGTTACAAAACCATCTCCAAAGAGTTTGGACTCCACCAATCCACAGTCAAACAGATTGTGTACAAATGGAGGAAATTCAAGATCATTGTTTCCCTCCCCAGGAGTGGTCGACCAACAAAGATCACTCCAAGAGCAAGGTGTGTAATAGTTGGCAAGGTCACAAAGGACCCCAGGGTAACTTCTAAGCAACTGAAGGCCTCTCTCACATTGGCTAAAGTTAATTTTCTTCTGTATAATTTCAGTTGCTGAATATTTGGTGCATCCTTAATATTTTCCGAGTAGCTTAGGCATGATGACTTAAAGCCAGGATGAGTGTCACACTAGTGTCTGTGACTGAGGGAGTAGGTATGATTTCGGGCTCTTTCCCTCGTGCTGCAACAGTGAACCCTTGTGGCAATGGACTGGTGTTTGTTTCAAGCTTAAACTTGCATCCTGTGTTCTCCAACCAGAGCAAATTGGGACAAAACAAACAGAAGAAGATAAACAAAAACAAACAAATAAACAAAAAAAAAAAACCTTCAGAGATTTTCTTCACAGATTTTAAAGTAAAGGTTTAGAGAAAAAAAGTCCTTTCCAAGGTTTTTTAACCACACTTTGTTAGTCATAAAGCCAGCAGGAAGAACTGATTAAACAGTGGGATAAAAAACTCCTGGCATTGCAGGTTGGATATTACAATAAAATAATGATCAAAAATTTACCTCAGAAACAACATTAAACACTTCAAAGTCCCCATGTTCCTAAGATGTATCTGTGGGAAGATCTCAAAATAGTGTGCATGCATACTGCGCATGCAAGGTGACTTAGAAACTGAGAAAAGTAACAGAATATGAATTAGGGGTGTCAAGACTGTAACTTGACAGAGAAGCAAATGTAGCCTGGAATGTACTGTATAGACTTTTTATGGAAGCAATTGTATAGATTACAGTAGAGGTTACACCACTGCTGAAAATCAGCTTCAGAACAGTCTAAGAAAATGAGAAGTGGAGTAAAGGCAGATGTAACTATTCAGCACTGGAGAGACCTAAAAACACCGAGGCTTGCTTTCTGCTTGACAGGTCATTGTTTATCTGCTGTATTTGTTCCCCTCACCATCAGGTTACAGTGGTGCTTGAAAGTTTTGTGAACCCTTTAGAATTGTCTATATTTCTGCATAAATATGACCTAACACATCATCAGATTTTCACACAAGATCAACAGTTACAGGAAACGTTTAGTTACAGTTATTGCTGCACAGGGGAGTCACACCAGATACTGAAAGCAAAGGTTCACATACATTTGCCACTCACTAATATTTAATATTGGATAATTCTCCACAATAAATAAATGACCAAGTATAATATTTTTGTCTCATTTGTTTAACTGGGTTCTCTTTATCTCCTTTTAGGACTTGTTCGAAAATCTGATGATGTTTTAGGTCATATTTATGCAGAAATATAGAAAATTCTAAAGGGTTCACAAACTTTCAAGCAACACTGTTGCTAGCCAGCATTAGTAATGATAGCTTTATCATTGTACTATAGCCGAGACTAATAAACATTTTTATCAGCTATATAAGTAAGACAAAGATCAATGCGTAGGCAGGGATTAGCTGTTAGACATGATTACATGGAGGCCATCTACCAAAGCATCCCTTGTTTATCTCCTAAAGTGCTAATAGCAGCTATAAATACTTTAATTAACATGCCACCATGTCAGGTTTAAAATCACTTATCCACAATTAATAGTATATTTTAGTCAACATATCAATAGCCATATTATACCTATGGCTTATCACACATTAATTCCACAAAGGCAAACAACTGAATGTGTTAAACCGAAATAATTATTTTGAGGTTCCCCTATACTACTGTCCATCAGAATGCTACTGCTTGTTTAATTATTTATGTTTTCTTCTTTCATTCTCTGCAACAAACATTCTTATCACCGAGTATATAATTGAATAAATAATGCTTTCAGAGCTTAGGTAGAATATAGCCAGCTCCAGAATTATTGGCACCCTTAATGAAGGTAGGTAAGCAGAATCTGAAAATGTGTCTTTATGATTAACTGGCTCAACACACTAATGTATATGAGAGAAATCAAACATTACACTGACATACATTTATTTGAAGGAAATAGCCCTTATAAAACCAGGTTTAAATAACAGAGTTTAACAACAAGTCCTGTACTTTATGCAACCTTTCTGTGTTAACATAACAGCATTGCAGAACACATCAAATGTTGCATTATAGATTTCATTTCTAGATTGGCATGCTGGTGCAGGGATTAGTGCTGTCGTCTCACATCTCAGACCTGATTTTGAGTCCTTGCCTCAGCACTGCTTGTGTGGAGTTTCCGTGTGCTCCTGTGGCTGTGGGTGTGGTTTGCACACACTGTAGCTGGTATTTTGGCCCATTCCTCCATGCAGATCTCCTCTAGAGCAGTGATGTTTTGGGGCTGTTGCTGGGCAACACGGACTTTCAACTCCCTCCTCAAATTTTCTATGGGGTTGAGGTGTGGAGACTGGCTAGGCCACTCCAGGACCTTGAAATGCTTTTTACGGAGCCACTCCTTTGTTGACGGAGCGGTGTGTTTGGGATCATTGTTATGCTGGAAGACCCAGCCATGTTCCATCTTCAATGCTCTCACTGATGGAAGGAGGTTTTGGCTTAAAATCTCACGATACATGGCTCCGTTCATTCTTCCCTTAACACGGATCAATCGTACAGCCCGAAAAGCAAGATGTTTCCACCCCCATGCTTCACAGTAGCTTCCCAGTATTCTTGGGATGCAACTCAGCATTCTTCTTCCTCCAAACATGACGAGTTGAGTTTTTACCAAAAAGTTCTATTTTGGTTTCATCTGACCACATGATATTCTCCCAATCCTCTTCTGGATCATCCATATGCTCTCTGGCAAACTTCAGACGGGCCTGGACATGTACTGGCTTAAGCAGGGGGACTGCAGGATCTGAGTCCCTCTCAGCGTAGAGAGTTACTGATGGTAGCCTTTGTTACTTTGGTCCCAGCTCTCTGCAGGTTATTCATCAGGTCCCTCCATGTAGTTCTGGGATTTTTGCTCACCGTTCATGATCATTTTGACATCTTGCATGGGGCCCCAGATCTAGGGAGATTATCAAGTCTTGTATGTCTTCCATTTTCAAGTAGAATGAGGTCTGTGTTGGAATTTATCAAATACTGGAACTTAATTGGTGCCATACATGTAGCTTTGTTGGTTTTAAACAAAACTGGAGTGGCTCTCAATTTTTTCCAGAGCTGTAATGTAGGTGAAATACCATGGATTCAAAGGGGAAATCTTTTGTGTTTAGGAAAAAGACTGGATGACTAACTTTTGCTCTGTACGAACAGTTAAGTTCACCACTCAAGAGAACAAATAGCCTGATGGGGAAATTGGAGCCTCTGGCAAATGTGGGTTAATACAATGGCAGAGTTACTCATGGCCCTTACATCCACAAGGGATCCAGCAGATACTGATATTTTAAAGATAGCACTCCAGACAGCAGGAGCTATTGCAGTAGGGTGCAGGAATGATCTCAGGGAGAAAAATGGTACACAAACAAGCAATGTTAACACAGTACCAACTTGGCTTCTTAATCTTGTGGTAGCCAAAGCAATGATTCATCCTCTAAGATACAACACAAGAAGAACTACTGGCATAACAGCTGAAGGTCACTGCCAGTAGAACAGTGGAGCAGAGACCATGGCAGAAGTACTCAGTGCTCTTCCCATGGACATAAACAGGTTAATGACAACGAGTGATGTTGGAACAATTACACAGCAATGATCTTTAAAGAATGAAAGATTACACAGTTACTAGAGCTTAAAACCAGGACATGTTAGAGCAAGAACTGCAAAATCATCTACAGCATCCCTTATTTAATTAACACTAACAGTGCATCAAGTGTATATATTTTTAACATGGCTAATTGCATTTTCTTTACAAAGAAAAAGAAATCTGGACTTGCTGCACAAGGTGGCCGCCTTCTTTTTCTCCAAGGTCCAGTTCTGACAACAGCATGCTCATTTTAGGAGCTTTCTACTCTGGACAAGGGTTAGCATGTTGAGCACCCTGGTCGCTCTGCAACTAGGCAACTGCATTGTGTGATGTAACGTTCTTTCCATAACCAGCATTAAACATTTATGTTTAGCAAATACTATTATCCTTATATGTCATTAGCAACTTACAATTGATACAGTCTTACAATCCAAGCAATTGTGGGTTAAGGGCCTTGCTCAAGGACCCAACAGTGGCAGCTGGCAGAGGTGGGATTTGAATCCTGGATCTTGTGGTCCAGAGTCTAGTACAGTAACCGCTAGGCAATCACAGTCCCATCATTTCTGTGACTTATCCATTCAGACCAGATACGAAAGGATTCATTGCTCTTGTGCATCGATGAGCCTTGGGCACTCACCACTACTCACCAGGGGCACCCCACAAGCCTCGTTTTAGGCGATCTGCCAGCCCAACTGCCTGTCCATCATGATTTGTCCTTTGTTAAACTCAGGACTTCTCCTGAACATTTCTCCCACAAAACTGATTATTCCCATCCTGTCTAATATATCACAGAGCTTAACATACTGTTATAATGAGATAATCAATATTATTCATTATTAGGCCTGTGTATGTTATTAATGTTTTTACTGATTGGTGTTTAGCACTTTAAGCCTATAGGGAACAGAATTGTCACTTGTTTTGGATACTTCCTATTATGACTTTACTCATTACTGTGTGACAGCAGATTCCGTGGCATAAACACACAAAAGCATGATTTGACAACACGCCTGGCACATAAGAACACAGCTTGCACAGGCCATTTTTTAATACAAGTGTCTGATAAAATAAATACTTTGCATTAAAAAGGTACCATTCTGGTAAATGCTTTGTTTTTTGTGTTTATTGAATTACTCCAGGACCTTGAAATGCTTTTTACAGAGCCACTCTTTCATTGCCCGAGCGGTGTGTTTGGGATCATTGTTCCATCTTCAATGCTCTCACTGATGGAAGGAGGTTTTGGCTTAAAATCTCACGATACATGTCCCAGTTCATTCTTCCCTTAACACGGATCAGTCGTCCTGTCCCCTTTGTATAAAAACAGCCCCAAAGCATGATGTTTCCACCCCCATGCTTCACAGTAGGTATGGTGTTCTTGGGATGCAACTTGGCATTCTTCTTCCTCCAAACATGACGAGTTGAGTTTTTACCAAAACGTTTTTGTTTGGTTTTAGTTTCATCTGACCACATGATATTCTCCCAATCCTCTTCTGGATCATCCATATGCTCTCTGGCAAACTTCAGACAGGCCTGGACATGTACTAGCTTAAGCAAGGCACTGCAGGATCCGAGTCCCTCTCGGCGTAGTGTGTTACTGATGGTAGCCTTTGTTACTTTGGTCCCAGCTCTCTGCAGGTCATTCATCAGGTCCCTCTGTGTAGTTTCTGGGATTTTTGCTCACCGTTCTCATGATCATTTTGATCCCCACGGGATGAGATCTTGCGTGGGGCCCCAGATCAAGGGAGATTATAAATGGTCTTGTGTCTTCCATTTTCTTACATTTGCTCCCACAGTTGATTTATTCACACCAACCTGCTTGCCTATTGTAGATTCACTCTTCCCAGCCTGGTGGAGGTCTACAATTTTCTTCCTGGTGTCCGTCGACAGCTCTTTGGACTTGGCCATGGTTGAGTTTGGAGTCTGACTGTTTGAGGCTGTGGACAGGCGTCTTTTATACAGATAACGAGGTCAAACAGATGCCATTAATACAGGTAACGAGTGGAGAACAGAAGATCTTCTTAAAGAAGATGATACAGGTCTGTGAGAGCCAGAAATCTTGCTTGTTTGTGGGTGACCAAATACTTATTTTCGACCATGATTTACAATTAATTTCTTTAAAAACCCTACAATGTGATTTCCTGGATTTTTTTCCCCTCATTTTGTCTCTCATAGTTGAAGTGTACCTATGATGAAAATTACAGACCTCTCTCATCTTTCTAAGTAGGAGAACTTGCACAATCAGTGGCTGACTAAATACTTTTTTTGTCCCATTGTATATTCATATACAAGTAATAAACACTCGTATGTCTACGGAGTTTTTCTGAAAGAAAAAAAAAAGATTTCTTCAGTACTTACAAACTGTGTCAGCAGCAGTCCAGTCTGTGGTGGTTAAGCAGAGCTTACTTTCCAACCAATCTACATTCCTATTTTCATCTATGGTCTTGTGCTTTCGGTAATGACCAAAAGAGTAAGGTTGCAGGTACATGCATTAGAAATTAGTTTCCTATGCAGGGCTGCTGACTATCCTTGACAGGGTGACATGTTCATCATTCGATGAGTGAAGCCACTGCTCTTTTGACTCATGAGGTAGCAGCTGAGGTGGCTCTTTTTCAGATATGGACGGAGACCTCAGGGCAGACACAGGACTGCTTGGACAGATTATACACTGCAGGGCAAAAAATTGGGCCAAACCCAAAATACAAAAACAATGCTGAAAAATGTTTCTCAGCTAGTGAAACCTAATATTCTCTAGAGGGTTCAAATCTGGACTCTGACCAGGCCAAAACAAGAGCCTTGTGGACTGTGGCAGATTACCAACTGATGACTAATCTTTTAAGAAAAAGGACAAAAGATATTCTGGAAGATTTTGAACATCCAAACATGTTAGTTTGAGTTTTATATCAAACATTTAAATCTGTTCATGACTTTACCTTTGTGTACAAGACTATGTGAATTCCCTATTTCTAGCTTCCCAACAGTTCACATCACCTTCCCCCTACCGCAGCAATGGGCACTGACAAGCAAATGGTAGCACAGGTCTCGGGAGTTTTTTCGCCATTAGTTTTTGCTCATTTTCTGTCCAATGATTTGTTGTTAGAACCAACGTTTTTGGCCCATTTTTGTATGCATGCAGTACATATGTAGGACTTATGGTTTCCTATACCTACCATTTAATACAATGCTATTTTGGCAGCGCCTTTGATGTCCTCTTCATGAATTGCTCTTGAGAATTTTTTCTTGCCAGAAATAGCAGAGGCAAAAGACTGAGACGAATAAGAGTATTGGTGCATTTAATGTTCTATGTATAAATGTATACTTTTCTGTGTTAAAGGAAAAAAAAAATACTCAAGGTTCAATAAAAAGAGTTAACATTAAGGCATTTCTGGTGCTTCGTAGCCCACCCTGATTTGCACCAATATGACTTCCACTCCATGCACACAGTAACTTGTGTCTCATCCCCCATTTCATTATGCATAGCTTTTGGGCAATGCTGCATTTGAGCCTGATAAGACGCATTTGTTGTACCCAATTAATAGGAAATTAACCTAGGTCACATAGACATAAAACACTTTTTAAAAAGAAAAAAAAAGACTTAAGTTCTGGTGGTGTGTTGAGTGACTAGTCTGAAACATGCTTATGATTAGGATCTTGTGCGTCAAGAAAGAAAATTGCACACCTAAGTGCATGTGTGTTAAAAGAAACCTGCATGACTACTTTCAGCATGGAAGGAGCCCATCAAATAAATGCGAATGGTTGAAGTGGACGGATAACATGACAGGCTCTGAATAAGTAATGAGTATGGTCAGTCATCTGTGCCACACGTGTCGGCATGAGCCCAAATTGATGGCATGTCCCCACGTGTGTTTAAAGCCAAGGTTATAAGGTCATGTTACACTTGATATGAATTTCACCTCAAGACACCAATCCACTAAGAACATACACTGAAATGCTGAGGAGTCTGTTAAGACGTTTATTATTTTAATTCTTGGAACAGTCTGTTAAAGTGCTGAATACAGATACGATGAGCTGCCTTGCAGAACAAAAAGAAAGCAGAAAAACTGTGTGATGCAAAGGTCCATTAACGGCACGTACATGATGCATGAAGTCTAACTGAAGTGAGATTAGAACGCAGATTTGGGCTTTGAAAACATGACATGTACTTATGAGACATTTTGTAAACAGTGCTGTGCTAATGAGTTACTGTAAATACCTCCTCTAACTGAATTGCATATATATGTTCTTTCATTTTAAATAAAACTTTAAATAATGCTGCATATTTGATACCTGTTTTTAACTGCTGAAAACAATTAAGCAAGATAACTTGAACCAGTAAACATGGCTGTGCTGCAGAGTAGGAATCCAACAGCGACAGCTTGGAACTCCCACTGACAATGTCCCTGTAGTCCTTCTGGTTACAAAATCAAATCAATGAATCCAAGTGCACTTGCTTGTAGGAGAATAATGCATAACATTTAGGACAGTGAAGACTCAATATTTAAGATACTGAACTATTGATCAGATGATTGAGGGTTTAAGTCCTAGCACTGCCTAGTTACTCCTGTTGGGCCTCTCAGGTGCTTAATCCAGAAATGATTGGATTTAATACACTCAAGAAAGATTGTATTAATTGTTGAATGTGAAAACACCAGCCATAACTGTAAAACCACTAACAGTGTGTAGCACTGGGCAATGTTCTGCTGGGAAACCTTGGGTCCTGGCATTCATGTGAATGTTACTTTGACACATACCACCTACCTAAACAGTGTTTTCATGCACTTAATAATCCGATAACTACAGAAAGTCAGATTTTGTCAGTAATCCGACCAAGGAGTTTACAGATAACGGGAAACCTCTGGGTTTACATGACCCAGACAATCAGATTTCTACTTTGCAACCAGCCAATAATCTCACAAAGATGTGACGTAAACTTACATTTTTAGTAATAAATAATCAAATTCTTCATTTTCATGAGCATATATTGCACTGGAGTCTCCTCAAAGGCTAAACAATAAAACTTAGTGGGTGGTGTTTAATTCTAGGGTTGCCAAATGCCACAAGTGAATCCCCCACCTGGTCTATGTAAATAAACCCAAAATAAGTGAAATCTCTAAGAATAAGGTCACGTGGCAGCCATGTTTTTTTCCGCTAGCCGCTCTCTGCACATGACTGCCAAATTCGAATGAAATCGGGTAACCTTATAGATGCTATGAGAAATCAGATTACTGAAATAAAATCCAGCTCTTTATCGGATTACTTAATCTGATTTCTAGAACGAAATATGCCCTATACATAATAAATCGAATTTTTTTTGAAGGAAGAAGAAAACATTTTAAAATGGGGTGTAAACTACAATCTACAATAAATATTGCAGTGCAGGGTTTTGACTCGATTTGTCCTCTGAATGATCAGTGTGATGTATTAAGACTCAGATTGTACATCGTAACTTGTATTTCAGCTGATTTGATATTTTCAGTGAACTATATGGAATATCGCGATATACTGCAATATGCATCGTATCGCAATGTAGCATGATATAATCATATCGGTACACTTGTATCGTAAAGTCCTTTCCAATACCCACCCACGACTACAGAATGGTGCTAAAATTGGCTTAATTCTGACATTTTAACAGAGTGAAACTTCGGAATTTGAAAGCTTCTTTATTCAACCAACTCCGCATAGAACGGTCTATTCTGAGTCTCCAAATTCAACCAAACTTCATTCTGACTTTCATTATGCCCTTATCCAGAGCGACTTACAATTGATAGTCTTACAATCCAAGCAATTGTGGGTTAAGGGTCTTGCTCAAGGACCCAACAGTGGCAACTTGGCAGAGGTGGGATTTGAACCCTGGACCCTCTGGTTCATAGTCCAGTACCCTAACCACTAAGCCATCACAGGGATTGGACCTTCTGGAACTAATTAAGTTCGATTTCCTAGCTTCCACTGTACAATAAATATGCAGAATTATACGGAGCACACTGTAGTTTTCCAGACAGATTTGTTTTCTCCTTTACTTTTCAAAGTTTTAGAGGCACCGTTATTTGCTGAATCGTTTGCAGATTTCAAAGGGTTTGGTAAGAATCTGCTTATCTGCTCCTTAGGCTTCACTGATCAGAGAAGGTAAATCAGATATGTGGACAAATGCAGATCAGACTGCACGAGCCAAGCAGAGCCAATGCAGTTAGGACGTCTGCATGTCTGACAAAAAAAGGCACTTTGTAGCTATTATTGCTCATAAAACAGCGAGGAAAAATATCAATAGATTAAGAAGAATGGTTTTAACATTTAACCTTCAGGTCCGTATTTGTGAGCGACAAAGCTGAAAAGTGCGTGCTTGTTTTAGAAGGCGTGTGTGAGCGTCACAGTTACAGCACCATCTTTGGTAGTGGAATCAATCAGCAGAGGCTGTAGGAAAGACACCGCCTTCATCATGCAGGCTCCTCCCTCTGTGAGACAGCAGTACAGCCAGGCACTGAGCGTCAGCGTGGGCTCGGGGGTAAGAGACTGAGTGGGAACTGAGCAGGTGATGGAGAGAGGCTCAACGAGATCAGCAATGGTTCCCGTCATGGCACGCCCTGGTAGTAACCACTCATTACCTGGAGAGGACAGGAACATCGTGAGCGCAATCACTAGTCAAGAGCAAGTGCCTTACAATGGCGAACAATCTTTAATGGTTTGCACTGATGTGAGATTAATGTGTGTTTGTGCTTGTAAAGGAGCACTTCCCTCAGTGCTGCTGAGCTCTTTCAGGGTTTAACACAGTCCCGCTTTCAAGGAGCTCGTGCGCTCTACAGGTAGCACCTTAACAAGGCGACTGAAGTGCACTAAACAGAGGGAGGTTGTGTTTGTTTCCATGTATGTGTGTGTGGTTATGCACTACTGGCCTTGCACCAAGGGCATGCTAGTAAAGCATGTGCCAAACTGAATTAGGGCAGCCTCCAATCAAATACACAAGGGAAGGAAGGAGGTAAGCTGCTCAGGCAAACACAAACACACAGATTGAAGTCTAGCGATTTTCTGTACCATGATTTTATCTGAGACTTGTTCTTTTAAAAAGGACACAAGCAAGCCAGGATGAATAAATAATCCATCGTCTGCTTTTCTGTGAATGCAGCACCTTAAGTTTTAAACACACATCCAATAAAGAAACATTGCCACTACATAACCAGTGAGCTTATTCTTATTTTGTCGTGCGGCCCAATTACACAACACTAAAGTCACGCCTGCGGTGTGCAACATCCGAGAGAATATGAAAATGCCTATCCTGTTCTTATTAACATACCGTATTTTCCGGGTTATAAAGCGCGATATCAACGATCGGCTGCTAACGAGTATATTTTCATACATAACACGCACCGGGTTATAAGGCGCATTAAATGAAACAAAACTCTTAAGTTCCGTCGGAAGCTCAGTTTGGTCTTTACCTGGCTCAGGGCGTCTTCTTGCTTCCTCCACTTCCGTACCATTGATTCGTTAATGTTGAATTCTCTCGCAGCTGCTCTATGACCATGTTGTACTGCGTGACCGATAGCGTTGTGTTTGAAATCCGCTTCGAAAATAAACGAATGAATGCACGTACCCTAATGCTGAAGCACATACCGTATTACTCCGCGATGCTGCGCACTACGGTGGCCGTAAGCTTCGTAACTTGCAAAGGCAGTGCTAAAACATTTTGACAGACTTATGAGCGGCGTGTACCATCTACAATCGGTTCTAGGTCAGAAAGCACAACCAGAATTAATTCATACATTAGACGCACCGCATTTTAAGGCGCACTGTCGATTTTTGAGAAAGTTAAAGGATTTTAAGTGCGTCTTATGGTCTGAAAAATACGGTAAATGAAGTTAATGATTACATATTTAATTAGTGTTCCATTACTCTTGATTGGTGCTAATGAACAGTCAATACATGTATAAATATTAAACTATTAATACGTGCATGGCAAAAGTAAGCCATTAAAGCTCAAGTCACTCCATTAGGCCTACATGTTGACAACAACATAAAGGTGTACTGATTTTTCCATTTGTATTACCTGGTGCACTTGATTTCATTTGTAAAAGTAAAAATATTGCTATTTATTTCATTTGGAGGTTTGCGAAAAGAAAAGGTTTGTCCTATAACAGTGTTGAGATGTAAGCAGTTTCCATAAGCTGTAAGCAGTTAGAAAGAAAAAAAATTGAAATCATCCAGCCATATGTAAAAAAGAATAAAGAACAAAAACCAACAACAAAAAAAAAAAATCACAAAATAATAAAGAAGAAATCGGAATTGCTCAAGAACATTGGAATCGGTGTGACAAGCGTTAGTGCCATAAACTTCAAACTTTAATATTAAATAATGAAATTCTTCATTTTCACAAGTACCATATTTTTCGGACCATAAGGCGAACTTAAAATCCTTTAATTTTCTCAAAAATCGACAGTGCGCCTTAAAATGCGGTGCGTCTAATGTATGAATTAATTCTGGTTGTGCTTTCTGACCTAGAACCGATTGTAGATGGTACACGGCGCTCATAAATCTGTCAAAATGTTTTAGCACGGCCTTGGTAAGTTACGAAGCTTACGGCCACCGTAGTGCGCAGCATAGGAGTAATACGGTATGTGCTTCAGCATTAGGGTACGTGCATTCATTCATTCATTTTCGAAGCGGATTTCAAACACAACGCTATCAGTCACGCAGTACAACATGGACATAGAGCAGCTGTGAGAGAATTCAACATTAACGAATCAATGATACGGAAGTGGAGGAAGCAAGAAGACGCCAGGTAAAGACCAAACTGAGCTTCCGACGGAACTTAAGAGTTTTGTTTCATTTCATGCGCCTTATAACCCGGTGCGCTTTATGGTCCGGAAAATACGGTATATACCGCGCTCCAGCGTCTCCACTAAGTGTTCTATAGCCATTTCACTGCCTTTAATGTCCTGGCTCCTTTAATTCTGAGGTTGCCAGATCCCGTGCAAAAACAAACAAACAAACAAACCACAAAATCCATGGAAAAAGACCCAAATAAAGCCAAGTCTTTTGAATACACGGACCTGGCACCCATGTTGGTTATGTTTGCCAGCATGTGTAGACTGATAAAACTGATCAAATATGGGTAACTGGTTTACATGCTATGAGAAATCCTAGGGTATCAGATTTCTTAATCGGATTCCTAGATTGGAGTATGCTGTATACATGGCCACTCGAATAAGAAGATAACTGCAAAAACCCGACTATGATCAGATTATTAAGTGCATGTAAACACACTCATTTTTTGGCAGACTAGAGAGAGCTGAAAATTTCTCTCACCCTTATGCAAAATCCAAAGGGACTCGGATCCGGAGCAAATGTCCATATACAAAAAAACAAACCACAGACTGGACAGATATTTTTGAAACACTTCTTAATATAACTATGATAATGGAGGCCGCATCGTAAAGTGAGATATAGTGATATGGCATAAGCTTGGATAATTTAATATATTGGTGTATATACACCGGTGCTTATATACAGGTGTGTGTATGAATGCGTGTTCAGATGTAAGTATATGCATCAGATTATTTACCTCCTCCCTTTTCTCCTCTTTTGGGGGGGCAGACCCTGGCACTGTACATAGTTCTATGATGTGATGATGTCTGATTTCTTCAAGTTTGTTTCTTAATGTACAGCTGTTGTGTAGTTAAAATAACTATTGGTCACAAAAAACCCCCCCAACAACCTATTTTTATACAATCAATGATTATACAATCATATTGATAATTATAGTGTATTTTGATATTAATGATTTGCTCATGTTTACAAGTGTAGCTTCACACTACACATTTTCCTGTCCATTGTAAGAATGCCAAAAGGTAGGTTTTTTTTTTTTTGTTTGTTTTTTAAACAAACTGAGGACTGGCAGTACAATGCAACACCAGTAAAATCCCAAATGACATAACACTGAAAACTAAAACTCCAATCATCGCCATTGGTAAGCATGTGTGTATCAACACGATTTAAAATCAGTAAGCATTCTGCACATCTTCTAGACTGTTCAGTCCATCACAAAAAATAATTATAGTGGGTTTCCTCAAGACTGACTAATTGAGATGTTGTTCAGACAACCCACTGACCAGTCAATTTCAATAGAATATGCCCATTTGAACATCACTAATAATTAAATTACACGACATGGGCTATTTGAACTCCTACTGCCACTGGTTCAATCTCATTACAGACCTCTCTAATAATGGTCCTCAAAGACCCTTTGCTATTCCGGCTATAAAGTTAATCCAATTATGAGGGATTTAATTAGTGGCATTAAATAATATGCATGATGTGTGAAAAAGACTGGACTGAGAAGGGCTAGTGCTAAGAGTTTCATCTTGGTTACTACTTTGATAACGCTGTAGTGAGTCTCTGCAGCCATGACAAAACGATGAATTGGGAGATAAATGAAAAGGGGAATAAGGTGAAGTAAGTGTGTGTCTGTGTTTGGGTGGGGGGGACACTTGGCAAGTGCAAGCTCGTGTGTTTTCTTTGTTATCACAGAGGAAATGTGAATTTTTGCTTGGACTGGGTCCCAGCATGACCGTCTGGTTCCTGCTGCCTGGTGAAAACGTGTGACCGAAGCACTCCAACAAACGGCAGCTCTCCTTCAAGCCAAGACTAACCGACAGCAGCTCAGAGGAGGACAATTCCATAAAGCTCTTCCTTATGTAATCCTTCTGCTTCTTGCTAGGTTGGTAAATAAATGCAGATACTGTACCTTCAGCAGACAGACTCCAGAAGCTCGGTGCTTCTTTGTTCAGTTTGGTCCCAGCAGGAAGACTCAGGCTGAGGTTTATGTTGATGACCTGTCCTGCTGACACAGGCAATGCAGCCATGCTCAGCACCGGAGCTGACTTCGGGAGCTTGGGAACCTTTCTGACAGCGGGAGCGGAAGCAGTACTGCTTGAGGCGGAATCTACATCCTCCACTGTAATAGGGAACTGCACAAATGCAGGGAGAGGGTCAAGAATGTGAGAGCTAGCTATCCTTAGAGATTTTGAGATGACACACTTACCCCTTTTCCACTGACATATTGCTGGTGCTCGTGTCAGTGCTCCTTTAGGGAGGCAGCACAGCTTTTTAGAATTTCCACTGGTTTAGAAGCCAAACCATTAATTACTCAGATGAAGGCATTTTCTAGTGCATTGAGTGATGCTGTTCTGGTTTTACAACCTTTGGTTCTGGATTTGAGAACATTTCATCACTCCCAGTAAGGATATCATTTCATGTAAAATGGTACAGTACTGTGCAAAAGTCTTAAGCCATCGTTAGATTAGATATTCAATTGTTTATGAAACTTGTATGCAGTATTAAACAACAGCATCCATAGGCTACAGTGTCAGGTATTTAGTGTGACCTCGCCTTGAGAAATAGCAGCATCATTGGGATGCCACGTTGAACCTTCTATAGTCTGAAGAAGCTTGATCAGGAATGATGTTTAGCCTAGTGGTTAAGGTACTGGACTATGGACCAAAAGGTCCAGGGTTCAAATCCCACCACTGCCAAGCTGCCACTGTTGGGTCCTTGAGCAAGGCCCTTAACCCACAATTGCTTGTATCAATTGTAAGTCGCTCTGGATAAGGGCGTCTGCTAAATGCTGTAAATGTTTATAGAAGGGTAGAAACCACCAGAACAGGAAAAAAAATGTTAAGATATGCTAAAGCCCACAAATATTTGAATGAAGATAACTGAAAGAGTGTATTATGAAGTGACGAATCCAAGTTTAAAATTTCTGGGTCCAGACACTGACAATATTTCTTATATGGTCATTATATCTTGCTAAAACAACTCATCTAATGGTGGCCTAAGACTTTTGCACAGTACTGTATACGGAAAATTGAAGCTTTGTCGGCATAAGCAGTCACAATTTAGTTTGCGACAGTAAAACAGTTCCATCATTCATGGATCACTGACTCATGGTTGCAATACTTGACAATAATCTTCAACCCCACCCCACAACATATGTCTTATTTAAACAGCAGTCATAAATAGGGGGTGCTGCAGTGAAATATGCAAGCCCACTACATTGTTCCAATCTTGTGGCTTGGCTGGGCATCAGCACGGACAATTGGTCACGTCTGAGGGAGGGAATGTCATATGGAGATTATGTCTGCCACAGCAACTGTGGCCAATTGGTCATTGGCTGATTAAGGCACTGGCAGAGGAGAAGGACACAGCAATCTTCATTCCTCCACATGAAATCACTAAACAATAGTCAGCCACTTATAGATGGAAATAAACAGACTAAAGCCCACCTCTGACAGAGGTTCATGAGACTGGGCAATTGGACATGGCTTTTGTAGTAGATAATATGTAACCAGCACCAGCAAACTGTATATGGAAAAAAGAGCATAAATGAACAAACATAAAAACTGACCAGAGAAACCGTTTTGGTCTCCAAATCCAGCACTTTGATATGATGGTTGTTGGTGTCTGCTACATACAGCAGTTTTCCTCCATCAGCAACACACAGACCTCCAGGTTCATTGAAGCACGAGTCCAAGAAGCTCAGCCCAAGCTTGTCACTCGCTTCCCCGGTGCCTGCCAGCACTCTGCACTGCTTAGTTTTAGGGTCCACTACTTTGATCTGGAATAGATAGGCATTGCTGTTATTACCCAAATAAAGACTGGGGGCTAGATGCACAAACGTTTGGTTTGATATACTATTCTTAGGGCTATTACTGGCATCCAGGTTTGTGAATGTCACTGCACAATTAGATAACTTTCTAAATCTGGGTTTTCAGTCTTTTGCGGAGCTTAAATTAATAATACCCATTTATCACAGTCATGAATGCCCCTTTGTATGTTACCGTACTAACGTCTTGAATGTCAATGATTTGGTCTATTCATTCTTAAAAATATGATTATAAATGCTATGCTCTAACAGAGGACCACTTAACATCCTTACAGAAAGAACAATTCATGTCTTATTTTTTTAAACAAAAATGCAGTTGCCATCAAATCCTAGAATAATGTGTGGTCTCAGTTAGGGTGGCACAGTATTTTTAGCACAGTATTGTGACTGCATCGAGACCCACTTTGCTCTTCACCCTAATACATAAAGTACTGTGCAAAAGGCTTAGGGATTCGATATTTTTCAATTCATAATAAGCTTATTCTTTTTTTAAGGTTCAGTGGTCACTGCACTTTGTAGTTCTACAATTACAGACTGTAGTCCATCTGTTTCTCTACATACTTTGTTAGTCCCCTTTACTCTGTTCTCGAATTTTCAGGACCCCCACAGGTCAGGTACTATTTGGGTGGTGGATCATTATCAGGTCTGCAGTGACACTCGTGGTGGTGGTCTATTGGGCTGGTATGATTAGATTAGACAGTGCTGCTGGAGTTTTAAAACACTAACAACACTCCACTTTATTAGAGACACCTTACTGCTCCACCTTGTAGATGTAAAGTCAGAGACAGCAGCTCATCTTTTGCTGCACGGTTTGTGTTAGTCATCCTCTAATCTTTCATCAGTGCTCACAGGATGCTGCCTACAGGATGCTGGTGGCTGGACATTTTTTGCTGATGGGATTTTCAGTTCAGTAGTGACACCGAGGTGGTTAAAACTCCAACAGCATGGTGGTGTCTGATCCACTCGTATCAGTGCAACACACTGGGAATGATCCACCACCCAAATAGTACCTGAGCTGTGCTGGTCCTGTGGAGGTCCTGACCATTAGAGAACAGAGTAAAGGAGATGAACAAAGTATGTTGAGAAACAGATGGAATACAGTGTGTAATTGTAGGACTAGGAAGTGCAGTGACCACTAAAACAGAATAAGCTGAATATAAACTGAAAGAAACAGAATGCCCAAGGCTTTTTTCACAATACTGTACATATATCTAGCCCTGGGTGTCCAGTCACTGTAGGCCAGTTATGAACAAGTGTGTCTGCAGTGGTATTAAAAGGACGCTTGAAAACAGTTAAACAGTTCTGCAGAAAGTAAAACTCATTCCATTAATAAGACAGACCTTGTGGTTATAGGAGTCTGCTACATACAGCAGGCTGTTATTGGCATCCCAGGTCACTCCTAATGGGTGTTGGAGCTTGGCATCCACCCCCTTACCATCCACATCACCAAACGCAAAAAGATTCTGTTCAAACAAAGAGAAAAAAAAAAACAACAACAACTAATAAGCCACATCAACAGTCAAAATCCCATAGCGGTGCTGTCATTCAGAAAATGTCATCTCGCTAGATATTAGCATGAGGAAACCGCACCAAGAACACCGAAGTCATGCTGCAATGTTGCTTTGAGAGGGGTAAATTAGAACCGAGCTTCCTCTACCACTCCTCTCTACAGGAGTCGCACTGAGTTGTGTCTAAATCACCAATCAACTTCCCTAACGAGGCAGGAAGAGCATAATTACATTCAAATCAGTTCCACTCATTGTCTGCTAGAGGGAAAGACAGCCGTAATCACACAGCTTTGAAAAATGTCTTCGTTTCTGGGTAGAATTGACAAACGGTTTCCTGTTTTTTGTCTCGCCTCAGTACATGGTGATCTTTGAAAAGGGGTAGGGTTCACCCATTAGAGAATCGAGTATAGGGGAGTAAAAGTATGAAGAGAAATAGATAGACTACAGTCCGTGAACTACAAAGTGCATCTATATATAGACACACTATATGGACAAAAGTATTGGGGCATATACACAACACTTTTTTGCTTTTATGACATCCACTCTTCTGGGAAGGCTTTCCACAAGATTTTAGTGCGTCTGTGGGGATCTCTGCCCATTCATCCAGAAGATCAGATACTAATGTGGGATGAGAAGTCAATCTCTGTTCAAGTTCATCTCAAAGGTATTCAATGGGGTTGAGGTCAGGGCTCTGTGCTGGCCAGTCAAGTTCTTCCACACCAACCTCACCCAGCCATGCCTGGGCACAGTCATTCTGGAATAGAAAAAGGTCTTCCCCAAACTGTTCCCACAAAGTTGGCAGGATACTATTGTCCAAAATGTCTTGGTATGCTGAAACATTAACATTTCTCTTCTCTGGCACCAAGGGGTCTAGGCCAACCCCTAACAAACCCACTGCATTATCCCTTCTCCACCAAACTTTACAGTTGGCACAATGCAGCCAGGCAGAATGCAACGAGTCCTACGTTCTCCTGGCATTCCCCAACCACAGAACATTTCCACTGCTCCAGAGTACAGTGGTGGCGTGCTTCAAATAACCCCATCTGTGTTGTGCTTTCATTGCAATCTCCTTGAAGAAAGGCTTGCATATGGCGGTTTGGTCATGGAAACCCATGCCATGAAGCTCCAGGCACACAGGTTTTGTGCTGATGTTAATGCTAGAGGAGGTCTGGAACTCCGCAGTTATTAAATCAGCAGAGAGTTGGTGACTTATACACCATGAGTCTCAGCACTCTGCGACCCCAGTCTGTAACATTAAGTGGTCTGCCACATCGTAGCCGAGATGGTGTGGCTATTAAAAAGACGCTTCCACCTTTCAATAACACCACTCACAATTGATTGTGGAATATCTACGGAGGGAAGATATTTCATGAACTGACTTGTTGCAATGGTGGCATCCTATTACAGTACCACACTCAGTTCAGTGAGCTCTGTAGATAATGGTAAAGGATGACTGCATAGCTTTGACACACCTGTGGCAATGGGACTGAATAAAACACGTGAATTCAATTATTAAGAGGTGTGTCCCAATATTTTTCATATAGTGTATACAGACACAGTACACACAGCTGCTGGGAACAGCAGTATTAGAAATCCTGGGTTAATCCCCGGGTGGGGCTTGCAACATGAAGTTTGAGTGGTGTGTTTACTGAAAAACCCCATCCACCGGGAGTGCACTCCCAATGCTGGTCCCAAGCCTGGATAAATCGGGAGTGTTGTATCAGTAAGCAAAACTGAACTTCCACTAGTGATTAGGACAGCACGAGTTGGCAGTTTCAACACCAATTTCAGGTCTTTTATACATGGGGTGACAGGTAGCCTTTCAGCTGAACCTTGGAAACAACTGCATGACTCATAACCCTTGTACATTTCACACACTGAGTAATGACTGGACCCACAGCTTAAACTACTCTCAATATTACACAGCAGACTGTCAGACCCAGATGTTAAAATGAATACAGCACAGTACAACAACAAATCTGGTGAATTTACAAAAGCCTCTCCACCTGCTGTTCCTGATCTTGATTAGCAGGAACAAGAAGGCTCTGTCCCTTATATAGATCCATCCAAAAGGGAATGACAAAGCACGGCAGAGCAAAGTTCATTTACGCATTCTGATTACAGAACAGAAAGGAATGGATGTACAGACAGGCGAAGGAATAAACATCACACCGCTCTCAGCTGACCACTCTGTTCAGCAGCCCTATATGGAAGAGCAAAGTCAACCTTTATTCCCGTTCTGATAACAGGTTCAGTGCTAGCATGCAAGCTGCATTCCACAGGAAGAATTTAAATTCCAAAAGAGCAGAGCACAGCTCCTAACTTCACAATTTCATAAGCAATCAACACTAAGAACATGTCGTTTCCTATTCGTGGTGAAACAAAAACCTCTGAAAATTCATGATGTTCTTTGAGGGGGCATGTACTTACACTATGCCCCCTTGCCTTGCACCATTGCTGAGCACGACTAGCCCACGAGAGCACCACTCTTTACCTGTTTACGTGTCCAACAGGTTTGCCCTCCTCAGTGATGCACCCACTGAGCAGCCTGTTGAAAGAGCTCTGGTCATAGGTGACTCTAATTTACGACACGTTTAGGGACACCAGCAGCTAGAGTTCTCTGTATCCCCGGAGCCAGAGTGCCGGACATTGTAATCGAGTCTTAGTTGAACTCGAGGAGCCGCCAGATTTTCCCCTCTAGGATAGTTATTCATGTAGGGGCTAATGGATATACGCCCTTCGTCAGTTCAGAGGTTTTACTAAGGCTAAATTTTTTTTGTAGAGGTGGTTAGCGTGGCGAAGGCGATGTCCGATGCTGTAGTGTGCTCTGGCCCCATCCCAATGCGGTGAGGTGACCAAGCCTACAGCAGGTTATGGTCGCTGAACTGCTGGCTGTCCAAGTGGTGCTCTGAAAACAACGTGGGCTATATAGACAACTGGACAGCCTTTGAGGGTAAGTCTGGCCTTTTAGGATGGGACGGTGTCCATCCCACTCAGGAGGGTGCTGCTCTCATCTCCTGCAACATTGCCCATAGTCTTATGACAAAGAGCTAGAGCCTGTAAATCCCATTACAAGGCTAATTCATTTGAAATACTGATTCTTAATGTGACTGATCCATCGTTATGGAAGTCAAAACCACACTTTCCAGCTTATCACTATTTACTGCCCTCCAGGTCCTTATTCAGAATTTCTTCAGGAATTTGCCAACTTTCTTTCCTGCTTACTACTGTCAGCAGATAAGGCTGTGATTGTAGGTGATTTCAATATTCACTTTGACAATGAGCAGGATCCACTTAGAATTGCTTTAGAGTCCATCTTAGAATCCATGGGTATCACTCAGAATGTGATGGGACCAACCCACCGATGTAATCATACTTTAGATCTAATATTAACATTTGGAATTAATATAGACAACCTTGATGTTTTCCCACAAAGTGATTTGATTTCAGATCACTATCTTTTAGTATTTGAGCTATCTCTAATAAATAAACTCCTGCCTTGTTATCACACCAAGCGCACCATCACATCTGCTACTCCAGCTGCGTTTATTAAAAACCTACCAGACTTGAAATTTAATACACCTACGACACCCAATCATCTTGAGTGTGTAAATGACCAATTAGACTAATTGAACTAATTGAAGTTTATTTATAGATTTACTAGAGCATCCAGTAAGTAAGGCATTACAGTAATCCAACCTACTTACTGGATGCTCTAGTAAATCTATAAATAAACTTCAGTTAGTTCAGAATGCAGCCGCCCAAGTGCTAACTCAAACTAGAAAATTTTATCATATCACTCCTGTTCTATCATCACTACACTGGTTACCAGTTAAATTCCGCATTGATTACAAAATACTTCTTATAACTTATAAAGCTCTACATGGCCTGGCCCCATAGTTTGAGACTAAGAAACTCCACATTTTTAAGTCTAGGCTAAAGACATACTTATTTACACAGGCTTTTGACTAGCTTTAGATTGGAATGCATGGCTTGGGTCACTGGGGCTGGAGTCATGTTTGGCCGGCCTGCCTGCCTTGCCCTTTAGCCGGGAGTGTCAGGTGGGCGGTCTGGCTGCTGGGCTTCGGTCCTCTTGATCTTGAATTGTGCATCCTTGCCTTAGACTAAGGGCAGAGCTGGGGTTTCATAGTCTTATGGTGATCAGAGACGTGGTGTTGCTGATATCTCATGTGATCCCTCTTGGCTGTGTTACCTTCCGGTTCTCCTCTTTTTAGCTATGCTGCTATAGCTAATGCTGCCGGGGTCTCATGCTACATGTGGCATCAGTGATTGTTAATAGACACTGTGCTCTTAATCAATAACTAACTACATTTTCTGTTTTCTCTCCGAGCTGTGTTCCGGTACCAGTTCCTGCCCCACACATGATGTTCATGATGTTCATCTGCTTAAGCTTCACTCAAGCTGTTTTCGTCATCAGCTCCAGTCCCACCATACCCGGGCCACACCAGAGGGCAGTAACTCTCTCCCTTCTCCGGTTATCTGAGGACGAAGTGCCGCCAAGGGCTTTCCTGCTTACACTCAAGATCCTGGAGTGACTGTGTATCGGACTACTTAATGCCGATGTACATATTTTACATTTTACTTGAACTATGACTCCATGACTTATTAGTTAAGATAAATTAGTTTCATTCTTACATTTATCATCCAATAAGCCTCAAAGATTTTATCGGTTATGCAACGCAGTGATTTTCAGCTACTTGTGATGCACGTACAAGAAGATTATTTTCAGAGACAGCTGTTCTGCTTGGACAACCACCTCTTTAAATTGGCCTGAGCAAGGTTCAGCGAGTCAATCGAACCACACTTAGGGGGTCAAACATGCTCGAATGCGGTACAGATCGCCTAGTGCGAGTACACCACCATCTTCCACTAGCAATAGGATGGATATTGGAGCATTCCTGAACCACACAGAGTTGCTGTAAAAGCTGACACTGAGACTCACCAGGGGGTCTCTCTCCCCTCCGACGACGTTTTTCACAGCTCCGTTGCCCAGTGACAGGCTGCGGATGGTACTGCTCTCGCTGTCGGCGATGAACAGACAAGTCCATGGCTGCTCGGGGGCAGAGGTCAGACCGGAGGGCTGAGCCAGGCCAGCCTTATGAGGGTACGCATTATTCCGGTTCTCCTCATTCCCACTGCCCGCAAAGCGTACACACTCACCTTTTTTATACTCACTAAATAGCAGAGAAACAGTCATGAGACATGAGATGGTCATTGCATAGTAATTTTACAGTGACTGTATAAAACAAAGTCATTAGGTTTCAAACATGAAACAGCATTTAATGTCTGTTTTAGAGAAAGTTATTATTATATTTCTAACAGCATATTTTAAAGGAAATCAGAAGTAACCATAATGGTACATGGTAGTTTTAGTGTTTTCCCTTTCGACATGATTTCCAACTTTATGTATTTATAAGACGGAGCTTCATTACCAGAAAAGAACAGTTTCATTGGTCAAAATTAAGCAACTCAAAAGTCTAACCCCATTATTCACTGTAAAATGGGTCAAAAAAATTTAGGCATTATTTTCATTATTGCCTCCATTTCCTATACGTGGTTCCTGTGTTATCACTACTTAGCTAGGTTTGTTGGTTTGGTTTATTTAACGTCGCTATCAGCATCAGTGGCCATGCCAGCGACACACACAAGGTTATATCTATACAAAAGGTTACTTCAAAGCTAGTTAGATATATGCTCAGTTCGGGCCAATTTAGCGTAATCAATTAACCTAATGCATGTCTTTGGACTGTGGGAGGAAACTGGAGCACCCGGAGTAAACCCGCACAGACACTGGGAGGACATGCAGACTCCACACAGAAAGGATGCGCCACCCTGGGATTGAACCCAGGTGAGGTGGCGGTGCTACCCACCGAGTCACTGTGCCACCCACTTAGGTACAATAAAACTTTGCCAGTGGATAGTAGCACCAAGCAAGTGAAGGAAACATTAGTTTGATGTGGAATATGGGACTGGCATGAAATTAATCCATTGCAAAAAATATATACACATGTAATCTAACTGATCTGAACTTCAAACAACTTTTAACAATCTAATAAATATCATGTCACAAGCAAAATATTAATCTCAGCATGCTATGCCCTACAGAGTGACACCACACTGTCAGCCTGTGCATGCAGCAAGGTCCCCATAGAGAGACAAAGCTTGTGGGAGGGGCTCACCTTCCATTGGGTAGCTTCCCATCTTCCAGGAACACAGCCCAGATCTGGTGAGTCCCTGCCATTGCGATCCACAATACATTATCTTGTGTATCACCTGTGCCAACACACATACAAAACATTATTTCCTAGGCAGATCTGATATTCACATTGAATGCCAAGAGCTTTTAAGATCATACAAGTACTGATGGTATAATAGTGTTTGTTTGTGCTGCACCGTCCACCATGAACGGCATTCAGTCCCTACAGTAATTAAAATGCTCACATTTCAGTTAAACCTAAGTGAGGTCTTGTCTGAGAATGTCCATTTTCAAGACAGAAATGTATTGCTTTGTTAGAGGAATGAAGAATAAGGGCCATTGTCTAACAATAGCCAGCTAATGGTACTTATCAGAGACAATTTCAGCTGGCAAAAAGCCCAGGCACATTGCATTCACAGCAGAGAAAGCTGGAGAGCAACGGATGAACTCTTTCTACGTGCTGCTTTTTAAAGATTTTGAAAAAATACAAAAGCAATCATAGGGTAATCCATAGTTCCAGAAGAGGAGAAATAAATTATAACACAGAAAATTGCAATCCATCAAAACTATAAACTCAGTGTAGGAGATTAAATATGAATACGATAAGACGATTTTATTAAGCCTACATCATAATGTACTGCATGTAAAATTTATTTAAATCTAATAACACAGACTAGACAAGAAGCCATGATGGATTGTGTGCCTCATTAAAAAAACGACTATTTAATCATAGGGCTTATTTAAATCAAACCTTAAATGGAAAGTAAATAGGACAGAAAGTGTTCAGGGCAGATGCTCTGGGCATGTTTATCCCACAGGTCAGGCTAAAGCAAAGAAGCAGCCGAATGAAGAGAAGGCAGGGTTGCTAATCTGCCATTAAACAGAGCTAATGCACCACTGGGACCAATAATGAGCTCTAAACACATTCCGTTTAAACCAAAACCCAAACACAAATCCAAAACGGCAAAGGCCCAACATCACGCTTCTTATTCTGATCGTTCTCCACCGTGTATCAATTAGTCTATGTGGGAAGCAGCTTGAGTCAGGAATGCTCAGAGACTGAATTCAAACCACTGACACTAAATGGGATGACATTTAAGCTTGTGCACCAAACATAAAAGCAAACAACAAAACATTTTGGATTGCATTGCAGGTCATTAGTCACGTTATCTGGCAGGAATGCTAAACAAACCTAAAGGGGGGCCAATTGCCTTGGATAAGCCATACTGATAGTCCGACCTACTCGTTCGTCAGGGAGCGCATTGATAAGAGCGATCTTATCATCTTCGGAGCTCAGCTCAGACAACACGTTCATCTTATGCTCTGAGCAGGTAACCAAAACGCCTGGTTGTTTACCCATGGGTTGCTCTAAACAACAAGATATGATTCTAGGAGAACAAAGGTCCACTTTGGTCAGTCACAATCCACAGTCAGAGAAAAGAAAGAAAAGAAATAAGTGCTGACCACAAAAACTAGAAAGAGAACTTCAAACAGGACCTGTGATTAGAACTCAGATAGGGCTGATAGTGAGAGAACCCTGTGGTGAAACTAAATATGGGAATAATGAAATTGTTGCTGTCAGAATAATACACAAGGTTACATATGAGACAGCAATTTTTAGCTCCAATACTGAGACCAATGGATTGCAAGCGACCTTGATTCCATTCAGGCATGTATTGGATCATTTCAGCCGAAACTCCATTCACGATTCAGTAGACAGTGGTTCAGTGACTCACAATAGCTCTTTCCCAGTGAAGCTCTGCGCTGTGTTAATAATGTTTATTTATTTTTACATCTACAGTACTGTATTGTCAGAGCAATTAAGTTTCCACTAACTTAAAAAGGATAGCATCAGCCAACCAAAATGGAAATCCTGTCCTGATTCTCCAGAACACAGGCTGCAGTTAGCATTAGCAGCTATGCTGGCTTCGATGAGTTCAGCTCATGAGTACGTGCTTTCACTTTCAATCCATTACTCGCTAAAATTACATGAGCTTTTTTACCACTGTATATCAACACAGAGATGGAAAGGCCAACAATGTGTACTGGGGTGTGCAATTTGTATCGTCTATTATCATATCTTATGTCAGGCTTAAACCAGCCAAGGTACCAGAATAAAAACACACTGAGCAAACTTTAGAAAAAGGTGCCTTACAAAAAGAAAGCAACAGATGGCAAGGCATAACAAATGCTGTCAGCAATTAACTGTGCCAGTTCAGGTGGTTGAGAGAGATGGGTTCAAACAGCTTTTGAATAGTATGTGTTTGTTGGGGTTTCAATGTCAGGTTTTACTACTGTGTACCCATGACCCGTTTGACCTGCAACCACCAGACACCTCATGACCTCCTCACATGAACTGAGCAGGACATGCAGCTCAATACCACCAGTTATGGCTATTTACTGCCAAATCTGCTCTAAATTCTTATATAATTGTTTTATATAATTCTTATATGCTCCAAAACAACAGCCAAATCATGGAAAACATCAAGGGAAACATCTACAGACCTTTGTTTTGATTAGGACAGCTCCATCAAGCTACAACCCTTGAGCCCAGAAGCCTAGCCCTTAACCTTCAACTCAGTGGTAAGTTGCTCTGAATAAAAGCATAACTGCTGGATAATGCTGTGAATGTAAGAAGAAACAGTACTCAACGGGAAAACAGTTTCAGCACCATTTCAAGGAGGTAATTACAAGTCCTTTGTGAGTCAGACCAGGTGGACTACGAGAAAGAAAAACATGGAACTGTACTGGGCAGTGTATTCCCAGGAACGTGGTTGAGAAAGCAGCACGAAGCAATTGCCCACAAACACAGAAGGCTTGTACAGAACGGCAATCCCCAAACTGGTCTCTAGGGCCCCATGGCAGATTCGGGTTTCTGACGGCTTCTACAATTCAATAAAAGATATTTTGACTCTCAATAAAAATGTCAAACAAAAACAAAAGGGGGCAGTTAGGTGGGCCTTGTGTTCCAGCTAGGGGCTTCCAGCCAGGAAAGGTGTGTGTTTGGGGTTTTACCTTGGGTAGACATCAGTGATCTTCATGGCAGAAAGGTGTCATGTTAGATTAGTTGTTTGTTAAAGGCTAATGTAAAGTCTGTATTTATACTGTATGAGGTCATAATCCAGTTAAACAAATGAGATAAAAATATTATACTTGGTCACTTATTTATTGAGGAAAATGATCTAATATTAAATTAGTGAGTGACAAAAATCATTTGTTCATAAAACATTCTTCCAATAGACTTCTGGCTTGTCCACGTGATCTTTAGCCAAACTGCAGATGAGCAGCAATGTTCTTTTTGGAGAGCATGGGCTTTCTCCTTGCAACCCCCCATGCGATGCACACCAATTGTTTTCAGTGTTCTTCTGATGGTGTGGACTCATGAACATTAAACATTAGCCAATGTGAGAGAGGCCTTCAGTTGCTTTAGAAGTTACCCTGGGGGTCCTTTGTGACCCTCGCCACTATTACTACAATTTTACACGCCTGCTCTTGAAGTGATCTTTGTTGGTCGACCACGCCTGGGGAGGGTAACAATGGTCTTGAATTTCCTCCATTTGTACCCAGTCTGTCTGACTGTGGATTGGATTGGAGTTCAAAAACTCTTTAGAGATGGTTTTGTAACCTTTTCCAGCCTGATGAGCATCAACAACTCTTTTTCTGAGGTCCTCAGAAATCTCCTTTGTTCGTGCCATGATACACTTCCACAAACGTGTTGTGAAGAGCAGACTTTGATAGATCCCTGTTCTTTAAATAAAACAGGGTGCCCACTCACACCTGATTGTCATCCCATTGATTTAAAACATCTGACTAATTTCATCTTCAAATTACCTGCTAATTCTAGAGGTTCACTCACTAATATGTAATATTGGATCATTTTACTCAATAAATAAAATGACCAAGTATAATATTTTTGTCTCATTTGTTTAACTAGGTACTCTTTATCTACTTTTAGAACTTGTGTGAAAATCTGATCATGTTTTAGGTCATATTTATGCAGAAATATAGAAAATTGTAACAGGTTCACCAACTTTTAAATCACCACTGTAGGTTGCATTTTATTACTTCGTTGCTATGCATTAGCACACCTATGGAACAAGTCTTATATTTCCTAAGTCACATAACCAACTAAACACAAAAAAATAATGCAAATAATCCTTGTGTTAAAGTTCAAACCAGATGTTACAATTTATCAGTAGACACTGCCCACTAGAAAGTTATGTAAGGGGTGGTGTTATACCCTAAACTGTATTATACATGTTCGGTCTGGTTTGACAGCTGTAGTTATGATACAGATGATGTCATACAAGTGGCGATCAGTCAGTCTGCACCTCAAGTAGTTCTTGTTCAAGTCATTTACATAATGCTGCTACCGTGAGGGGAAAGGAAAAATTGCAATGAGCAGGCTGGCTGCTAATAATGTATTCTCAAGAGTGATGCTGTGGGCCAATTAAAATCTGTCTGTGGGCCACAGTTGGGCCTAGGGCTGGACTTTGGACACCCCGGCATATGATGATGAATGTTGGTGTTTCATGGGTGACTGGGTGTGTTTAATAAGCGAAAAAAGGCAGTGATTACTGCAAAAATGTGTCTGTAACAATGCAGCTACGTATGTGCCTGTGTATCCTATACAAGACGTCTTCAAATAGACAAATTCTGGGAGGCCCCGTTATAGAAGACAGACTGTGGGAAAAGCTTAAAAGTGTGACATCTGCCAAGCATCCACGGTTGGGTCTTGGGTTAGGCCATTAACACACAACTGCTTGGATTATACTATTGTATCAGTTGCTCTGTATAAGGGAGAGTGTTAACTGACAATGTAATTGATTGTAATTGTGGCTGTCACTGTTGATAATTCTGCAACCACAGACGTGCCAAAAAAAGGCGACAATTAATGAAGCACGCATTTGAATAAAAGGGAAAATAAAGATATTTATATTTAAACAATTGCCATCTAATTTTCCACCATATTGGAACTGAAACTGGAACATAAGAACCAGAATTCAAATGGCACCAAACCGCAGTTAAAATGTGAAGGGGGAGAAAAATTATTTAATTATTTTTTAGGTCATGTAGGAATAAAACCTGAGCTTTTACTCAAAATGATGTTTTAGTAAACAGGGACTGTGGTAGTCTAGAGGTTAAGGTTTGGGACCACGGACCAGAAATAGAGAGTTCAAATCTGACCTCTGCCAATCTGCAACTGTTGTGTCCCTGAGCAAGACCCTTAACCCTTGTAAGACTGTATGAACTGTAAGTCACACTAGATAAGGGTGTTCTGCTAAATGACCTAAATGTAATACATGTCATGATTTACAACTGACAAAAAATACTAACCATAAGGTTGATGGTATAGTACTCAATCTGGTGGCAGAAGATTAGTTTCATATTCACGAACTCAGAACATTAACCCATCCAAAAATTAATTTTAGACAGAAGAAAAGACTTCACCTGCGCTGCCAAGGACTACGTCCCACGGGGAGCTTATTGGCTGCTTGAGTCCCGTTGCACCGCCCTCCTTATCAGTGCCTTGAATTCCAGTGCCAGCTAAAGTTGTGACTCTTCTTTCTAAAAGGTCAATCTGTTGGAATATGGAGAGACTTACAAGATATAAAGACAGAAAACATGGCATGAAAGATCTTCTATTTGGAAGCATCAGTCAAAGAAACAGGCCAATGCCCAGTGCATATTCTCTAGTCACCTTTCTGATGAGGTGGTTCTCAGTGTCAGCCACGTACACAGTGTCTCCCTTTATGAATACTCCTTGAGGGGAATTAAACCGTGCCTCAGACAGATCCCCATCCTGTCTCCCACTTTCAGGTCCTGCCATAAAAAAAGAACATCATAATGGCATCCACAGTACATACAGTCTTATGACTCGTAGCACTAAGGACTAAGGACTAACACTTACCCCCTATAAAGTGGAGAACTTGGCCTGTACTGGACACCACCAGAACCCTGTGGCTCCCTGTATCTGCGATGGCCAGGTTCTTGCTTTTGGGATCCACCGCCAGCTTTCCTGGGAATGAAAGGCTGGAAGGCGGTAAGGAGTCTCTGAGGAGCTTTCCTCCCACAGCATGGGGTTGGAGCAGTCCCTGCTGTCCATAGTGCTTGAGAGCAGCAGTGGTGAACAGGAAGAGGCGTTCTCGATGACCTTCACCCACTAAAGAGAAAAGCAGGTTTCCTCGAGGGCCCAGAATCACCAGCGTGGGCCAGCAGGACACCTCCAACTCCTGCCACAGCAGTGCCTCGCTGTCATTGACCACCGGGTGGGTGATGCCGTACCTCAGCACCGCACTGCAAATGTTCTGCAAAACCTTCTCATTGGGAAACTTAGCTGAGTGAACACCCACCACAACCAGGCCATCTATCAGAAAAGAGGGGAGAGCAAATTATCATTTCCATGATTACTACAGCATCATTTATGAATTCTTATAAAAAATTTAATTAAAGTATATATATATATATATATATTTACAGTGGGGCAAAAAAGTATTTAGTCAGTCACTGATTGCGCCAACTTCTCCTACTTAGAAAGAGTGAGAGGTCTGAATTTTCATCATAGCTACACTTCAACTATGAGGACATAATGAGAAAAAAATCCAGGCGAAATCACACTGTCGGATTTTTAAAGAAGGTTAATGTGTAAATCATGGTGGAAAATAAGTATTTGGTCACCCACAAACAAGCAAGATTTCTGGCTCTCACAGACCTGTAACTTCTTTAAGAAGCTCTTCTGTCCTCCACTCGTTACCTGTATTAATGGCACCTGTTTGACCTCATTATCTGTATAAAAGACACCTGTCCACAGCCTCATACAGTCAGACTCCAAACTCAACCATGGCCAAGACCAAAGAGCTGTTGAAGGACACCAGGAAGAAAATTGTAGACCTGCACCAGGCTGGGAAGAGTGAATCTACAATAGGCAAGTAGGTTGGTGTGAATAAATCAACTGTGGGAGCAATTGTAAGAAAATGGAAGACACACAAGACCATTGATAATCTCCCTCTATCTGGAGCCCCTATGATGAAAATTACAGACCTCTCTCATGTTTCTAAGTAGGAGAACTTGCACAATCAGTGGCTGACTAAATACTTTTTTGCCCCACTGTAAAGGTTCTATGGATGTCCTCCACTCAGTGCCTTATACCTGCCTGTGCCTCAACATCACCTTCAGTGTTCTCAGCATCAAGCTAAGATTTTATGTCTTCTGTGGAGGTTGCCTGGCTTCCAATAAAGCACAGTAAGATTCTTAGTTTAAAAAAAATATTAAAAAAAAAATTCACCAAGGTTATGCCAATTTTGAAATTAAGCAAAGAAAAACCTGAATGGAAAAAGTACAAAAAAACCACCCAAATAAAAGTTTTACTCTTTCGCTAAAGTCAAAATGCAATACAAGGTGCTGGAAAAGGGTTTGTTCAAATAAACGATGACATATCAAGCTGCAAGGGACATGCTAAAGTTCGATCTGATCAGACCAAACAGAAAACAAAAACTATATTTTTTACATTTATATATGATTTAATAGTTTACCCAACTAAATGTGAGCGTGACTGTTAAAATTATAATGTACCTGATTAAACAGATAAGAAAATGATTGAATAAATGTAGAGGTGGGATGTGTTAAAAGACAGCTGCTTCATGCTTGCTGCTGGGCCAACTAACGCATACGCAACACATTTCAGCCATCATTAGTTGGGCTACCAGCATCATCTACAGTAGCGGAGATTGTAGTTTACACCCATTTAAAATGCATTTCTTCTTCCTTCCAATTTTTTTATTTATTTTGAGCTGGAAATGGATGGTAATGGTGCACCATTACATTTAATACACTATCATCTACTGTGAAAAATGATAGAACTGGAGGGCACCCAGGTGGCACAGCGGCCTAATATTCCAGCCCATCACCTCTATAACCTGGGTTCAAGACTCTGCGGTGCCTGGCAGCTGGCTTACATGCAGACATGACTGGTTGTGGCTAAGAGCTAAGAGGCTCGTTAGGGGACCAGACCCATCTAACCCTGTAATAAAGTAATGTCTTGTTCAGGGCACGCTTACGCCCGTGTTGTCTGAGGATTGGTGCCAAAGCCCCTGCAACCTGACCAGGTAAAAGCGTGTTAAAAGACAAGACGACTTTATTTATGTAGCACATTTAAAAGCCGTCAAGTGTCAACCAAAGTGCTGCATGAGAAAATAAACCAAATTAAGAGATATTCAAGGTTAACACCCTAACTAATTCCTTATCCTAATATTTAGCTTAGAAAAATATACCACTGATAAAATAAATAAATAGGACAAAACCAATAAAAACAACAAACAGTACAGTACAATCACCAAGAGGACTCAAATGCAAGACTTCTTGTTGAGTGAATGCAAGTGTGTTTAGCTGTCACTACTCTCCGGTGTTATTACTATTTTTACAAGTTACTGACTGACTTGACACTGCTTTTCATTGAAAAGAAATTCAAACATTTGAATACAATCTCGGTTGGATTACATAACATCTGGAGTTACCCAAGGTAAAATGTGGAACAAACCATTAATAAGTAAATAAACTAATAATAACTGGACATTTTATGAACCTTCCAGACAGAGGGAACAGGTGCATGTCTCTCCTACACACAGTGAGGAGGATAGTTACAGAGGCAGTTTCACAACTTTAGTTTAAATCCAATTTTCAGAGATTAAAGAAATTTGATTGTGTTTTGGCATATGCATAGGAAACATTTTAAAAAAGGTTTTTTGTTAAAATCAGGAGCACGCAAGAGGTCAAGAGTGTCAGATTTAAGAAACTACAGCTAAATACAGGACAATAAGACATCTGTGACAATGGCTTTCTTTTATTAGGGTGAATGAAATTTAAAAAGTTTGACTAGACCCTAAATTAAATGGAATTAGCAAAGTATTTTATTATTACCATATTTTTCGGACCATAAGGCACACTTAAAATCCTTTAACTTTCTCAAAAATCGACAGTGCGCCTAAAAATGCGGTGCGCCTAATGTATGAATTAATTCTGGTTGTGCCTTCTGACCTAGAACCGATTGTAGATGGTACACGGCGCTCATAAATCTGTCAAAATGTTTTAGCACGGTCTTGGTAACTTACGAAGGTTACGGCAACCGTAGTGCGCAGCATCACGGAGTAATACGGTATGTGCTTCAGCATTAGGGTACGTGCATTCATTCATTTATTTTCGAAGCGGATTTCAAACCCAACGCTATCAGTCACGCAGTACAACATGGACATAGAGCAGCTGTGAGAGAATTCAACATTAACGAATCAATGGTACGGAAGTGGAGGAAGCAAGAAGACGCCCTGCGCCAGGTAAAGACCAAA
>JAJAGP010000812.1:82561-213748 GCA_025084515.1 Ancistrus triradiatus | reverse complement strand
CATGGGTGCAGCAGGTGTTGGGGAGTTACATTTCATTAAGGGACACATGAACTCCAATATGTACTGTGAAATACTGAAGCAGAGCATGATCCCCTCCCTCCGGAAACTGGGTCGCAGGGCAGAGTTCCAGCATGATAATGACCCCAAACACACCTCTAAGACAACCACTGCTTTATTGAAGATGCTGAGGGTAAAGGTGATGGACTGGCCAAGCATGTCTTCAGACCTAAACCCAATAGAACATCTTTGGGGCATCCTCAAGTAGAAGGTGGAGGAGCGCAAAGTCTCGAATATCCACCAGCTTCGTGATGTCATCATGGAGGAGTGGAAAAGCATTCCAGTGGCAACCCGTGAAGCTCTGTTAAACTCCATGCCCAGGAGAGTTAAGGCAGTTCAGGAAAATAATAGTGGCCACACAAAATACTGACACTTCAGGAACTTCACTAAGGGGTGTACTCACTTTTGTTGCCAGTGGTTTAGACTTTAATGGCTATATATTGAGTTATTTTGAGGGAAGAATAAATTGACACTGTTATATGAGCTGCACACTGACTACTTTTCATTGTGTCAAAGCACCATTTTGTCAGTGTTGTCCCATGAAAAGATATACTTAAATATCTGCAGAAATGTGAGGGGTGTACTCACTTTTGTGATACACTGTATATATAGTGTGAGTGTAGAGGAGGCATGGGTACTGAAGTCCAGTAACGGAATGTACCAAAAGTTGTTCCAGTGCCACATTGGTAACACTTGAGATATGGCAGTGAGTGGGCTGAAGGCTGTGACGCTTGGCCCATTTCCTCCCTACAAAAAAGCTAATGATAGGCTACTGACTGTTAGTGCAGATAGCACCTTCCACAGAGTGGCTATAATAAGCCACAAGCCAGCTGAAGGTACAGGGGCAAAAAAAGTTTCAGAGGCACTATACTTGGACCTAGTGAACTCTGAGCATGATCCACAAAACGATAACCATCTTGCTTGACGTGATTTAAAATCATGATACAAGTAAACGGAGTTTGCAGTAACAGAGCAACTATCATCTGTTGTCAGCATGTTTAGAATATAGCCATTATATATTTAAAATAAGATTGTAGCGGTTAACGTGATAGTTGAATAAGCCAAAAGTGACCATCATGCTTCCATTCTACCTACTGAAAATCATTTCTCTCTTTTATACAGACATTTTGACTTAAAGGTTAATGTTTAATATAAATATTATTCTAACCAAGTAGTTATGCTTGTCCATGCAAAATGCTTATTCAAAACAAAGGTTTTTATTTTAAAAAATGCTGTATTAAGCCAACAATGCCAATTTTGTTGTAACAAAGGGAATAACTGCAAAGTGAACACAGGCATCAATGCTGCAAGAGGGTTAAAGTTTATGGGTAATTAAGCTCCACACAGAACCTGTATTTGTAATGACAGCACAAATATTTATGACACACGGTCAAAGGTGAATGCCGCTCTCTGAATGCTTGTTCAGGAAAATTGTTTACATAACGGGAGACTTACATGATTTCTTATGGGAACAATTCTACTTTGTTCCTGTGTATTCAAAACCCCACCCACGTTAAATTATGTTAGTGTAATACAGTGGCACAGGAGAATTAGTCCCCTTGCCTGTAAAATTAAGATTGGGTGGGAGTGACAATTATGTGAATTATCTGCTTAATCATTGGTCAAGGTTGTGGGAGAGCCCTTCTCGAGCAGGCAGCACAGGGGCCAAGGCAGGAACAACCCTAGACAGGGCACCAATCCATCATAGGGCAGTAAATTATACAACAAAAAACACCAAATAAATCTAAAAAGTTTAGGTTACTCATAACAGGAGTGATTGCCTTAGATAGTGAGTTGTAGTTGCCTCACATTACCATTGGGTGATTTGACAATCTCAGACTGTGAACGATTCAAAAGGCTCCATGATCTGCCTTGACAGAAAGATTGTGAGGACAGCCATACTAAACACATTATATTACATGTGCTAAATGCACAGACATGGCATCCCAATCCCTGATGCTACATTATTCACTAGTCCAGCTTGTGTTTCCCCAGACAGAGATGATTAAATCAATATCGTATGTCAACATATACACAAAATGTACAGATGTACACAAAAAAACAGACGATTGAATCCAAAATTAACAATAGCCTTTAATAACAGATAGCTTTGCCACTACTAGTGCAATAAACTAAAATTGTATTTCTGGTAGTTTTATAATATTTTGTATAAAAATATTTAAAAAAAAAACAGTTTTTCAGAGTTTAAAAATAATTAGAAAGACTGTCAATTTCAACAATCAGGGTACTTTAATCAAGCTCAAGTACACATTTCAAATCCAGTCGATGTATCTGAATCGTGTGTGTACCTTTAACACTGTGGAGCTGCTCCAGTTGGTGCAGGTCAGGCAGCAGGTGCATGCAGTTGATGCAGCAGTAGGTGAAGAAGTCCAGCACCACCACTTTCCCTGACAGCTCCTTTTGCAGAGACAGAGGCCCTTCAGTGTTCAACCATTCCAGTCCTGCAGTACAAACACCAGTCAGACTATTAAATCTTTTATGCCACAGATGTTCTAGAACTGTTTTGAAAAACACTTAACTGTTTGAAGAAACCACATGGTATCTGTCTCTAAGAGTAATACTGTTTCATGTGTTTGACTAACAACAACTTTAGTTATGCAAGACCAAAGCCAGGTGAGATCCGAAGAATTACATGAAATATCACTGCAGTCAAGAAGAACATCAGCCATAAATTGTTTTTAGGTTGCAAATTTACTCAGCAGTCGGTCCAAGATGAATTGATACCCCCAAAACAACATACTGTGATTTACCCATAAAAAAATACAACAGACTGATGCTAAAGATGATCCAACGGTGAGTGATGTTACATTCTCGTAATTTTTGTATTTATTTACCATAGTCCACACACTTTCAAAATATACATGCTAAAATCCCAACTCATTTCTTTTCAGATACTCTTCATATGGTATAAAATAAATCTATAGTGCGCTACATGCTCAAGGTTACAACATTTGAAATTCAGAAACAAAAAATCTGTAGTGTGGAGACAAATGTAAGCAAATGCAATGAAAACACATTTTTAGGGTAAAAACACCAGCATAAAAATCTATTTACCAGTACAGTGGTGCATGAAAGTTTGCAAAACCTTTAGAACTTTCTATAATTCTGCAAAAACATCACAAAAGTAAGCAAATATGAGTTTCACAAAAGTTTGGCCTCACCAATCCACGGTCAGTGAAAATGTCTGCAAACAGAAGTTAGAAGCCCTGGCTAAATTAAAAGTTTTGTTGATTTTCCACATGAAAGGACAAACCTCTGCAGGAAACAAATTTTAAAAGAACATATGCACATTCTACTGCACCATCACTGTTTTTTTGTTAAAGGTAACATTGTTTAAAATATATATATATATTATATGAAGTTTTGCATAATTCCAGATGATCCCCTAGTGTGAAACTGACTTTTCAGATCCTAAGTCAAGTCAGGTGTAGACAATTCCCAAGCTTAAGCAACACAACACTTGCCCGGCAATACTAAAAATATCACAAGTTAAATACAATCTCTAAAAAGTTTTTTTTTTTTTAATAAAGATATCATACATGGTTTTTCATTGCAAGGGCTCAAATTTTGAAGCTGTATGCTAGTTTGCTTTAACATTTAATGCTGTCCAATATGTCACTTTTACAAATACCGTTATGATGTATTAAAATGTGCAGAAATATGTTGATTCCTGCACATGTTGTCATAAGTGTTATGTTAAGAAAATCAACCATCATGTTAATAGACGATATAGTTTGCTTACTGTATATATTTTGCTCTATGTATTGTTATAAAATACAATTACTAAATATCAATACATCTAATTACAAAACGTGTCTTGCAGAGATTATTAACAGGAAGATCAAACGCAAAATGACTTCATTACTTTATATTTTTAATAGATTCACACTTTTTGCAATAGCAAACGCCACCCAAACACACAGCTCATTCATATATACACTAACCTTTCTCAAAATCAGGGATCTTCAAATCTTCCCTCTCGTCCAACTTCCTCAAATATTCACACACCAGAGTCTCCTTGTCCTCTTGTGTCGCTACTTCTTCCAAAGCGGAGTCTAACTGAGTCTGAATAGGAAACAGAGTTGTAAGACTGCTGTAGGTCGCCATGTTTCCTCTAGCAGCAGCAGTGGGAGGCGCAGAAATAATGAGAAATCCGGATCAGCACTTTCGCTATGCAACAACATCGGATTACACAATTTATTAATATGCATTAACGCGGCTCGGGATAATTGCTTAATAGATATAGATTGTTCATATTAACTATACTTACTTAGGAATAATATTTACTTTATTGTACTGTGGCGCAAAGCATTTCCAGATCGCATACTAGATTACTATATAGTCTGTCAACGTAGTAAGACTGTGTGAGATTAGGCATACTGTTTAGTATTGTAGTATGCGAGTTGTAGGAAAAGTGTGGACTTTGAATGGCTTGCGTGTGTTTTCCTTCTGCATTGGCGGTATTTGCGTAAAGAAGCTACAGAGCTGTAGCTGTTACTTGATGTCAGTGTTTGATTTCTGTGAAACGTTAAACGTTAAGTGTTTTTTTTAAACTATGTGGCTGCTTTCCTTTGAGTAACCCGGTACTGTTGACAGAACCACTGGTGAATTTTTACTTGGTGTTTCTCATGTCACAGGGCAGCTCTGAAAGTGACATTTGGGAATACAGATCTCTCAAGAAGACAAAAAGACCAGCCAACACAAAAGAAACCCAGATACATGGAGGAAAGAGACGAAGAGACGAGCAAGGAACGTCTAAGAAACGAGGAAAAGGTGGTAAAAAGGACACGTCCAGTAAGGTAATCGCTCAGACTGGTTCATCCACACAGACTGAAACAGTCACACAAGAGAATGGCTGTAAATCCAGACCAGACCTTCAGCCAGTGGCACCTGAAAAGCCTGATGGATCATCTGGATCTGAACAAGATCCCCAGTCCAAAGGCTTCTGTCCTGTCTGTCAGATACCTTTCTCTGTGTTGGTGGTCCAGTCTGCACAGTGGCATGTTGCAGAATGCTTGGAGACACCTGGAGAAACAACTAAAGGTATGCCTTCAAACACAGACGTTTAACACTATATTTTGAGGCTCAAAACCTGGTTATCAGAGCATTAAATAGTACTGGAAATGGCCTGGTAGCTTGTGGCTTCTAGCCAGTCTCGTTTTGGGGGTGCATAATACCAACATATATCCACGCAGTCTCCCTAGACGAACATCAGTGGTAGAAGAGATCAGTGACTTTCAACAGGGGCCTTATAGGATACCAGCTTTCCAACAAGATGAGCCAGTAATCAGTGGTCTATAACAAGGTCACAGAATGGGTGTGACGAAAGCATGCATTGTGAAAAATCTGCCCAGCGTTCAATCCGTTTGGCTGGATTGGTGTAAAGCATGGCACAATTGGACACCACATCAGTGAATCATGCTCCATGTTGGTTGTTTGTCTCATTCAGCAGCAATGGGTATTCACCACAGGAGAAAGGTTACTTCGATATCAGTCTGCCATGTTTATATTGGGCCAATTTAAGTCAAAAATGTATTTATGTAGCACTTTTTTTACAATGGAGAATTCTCTCAAAGCAGCTTTACAGACATCTAGGACCAAAGCACTAATTGAGCAAGCCTAGGGTGACAGTGGAAAGGAAAAACTCCCTAAATGTTATAAACATTGTGAGAAACAAGTCTCGAAAAGTGAGCCGACCTCCTTGGGTGGACTAGATGTTATAAGTAAGAATAACTAGTTGTGTAAAGCGACCTTGGGTTTGTGAAAGGTGCCATAGAAATGTGACTTATTACTATTAATTAAACTAAGTTACCTAAATACGATTATAGAGCTAAATATAAAAATTTAAAGAGAGCACATTTAAAGAAAGTATAATAAATAAAATAATGTATAGACTTTGAGGAATTACATGCAACACTTTAAGAAGAGTGCAATAAAATAGAGAATATAAAATTATAGAATAAAAGGCAATAGTATACATAAAGAAAATATTAGAAACAGAGGTTGAGTGAATTTCAGCGATATTTAGTCCAGCTGACTACAAGCAGGCCACATTGCCTGACCACATTAATTCTCTTGTGGCTTAATGGAAGTCAGTTCCTGCAGTTATATTTCAAATCCTAGTTTTAAAAAAATCCATGCCATATTAAAGGGGATGATGGTGTTTTTAAGACAGCTTACTGGTATTTTCAAGAACCTTTTAAATTCAGTCCCTTTTCACTGTACTATATAAAGCCACAAGTGCATTTGTGTCAAAACATTCATCAAAAGAAAACAAGTTTACATTCAAACTGTTTGGTGTGAAGTAACTGAGTCAATGTGCTAGTCTATCAAAACCCTGCAAACAAACTACATACTATTCAGTATATTATTATTAAATATTATTCAATGTTAAACTTACCTAAAAGAAACAAGTGACCTCCAAAGTCACAATTTTGTAAAGTTAAACTGTAAGTATAAATTTTATTGTAATAATTTGTCTAGTCTGTCTAAGCAGTTAGCTTTTGTAAATAATGTAAAGCTATGGTTAGCTAGCTATCTTTCGTCCTTGCACTGCCTCAGAGTGTGCAGCAAATTCAATGTTACAGAATGTCTTTTATGTGATTAATGATTCCATGGCATATACCGGTGATATCTAGACCAATGTGTCTCTTCAGTTGTGTCAGAACGCATGTTAATGCCTGTTAGTGTTTTGTAGTCTGTTTGTTTGTTACTGTCTCAGATATCTCAAAATGCAATGTAAACGTGTAGTAGGTCACTATTTAATCTGTCAAATTTTTTGCTCAAAACTTACAGAATGTCCTGATGGTCTTCACTGCTCCTCTTCCATTCCAAATCATTACAAAAGGTATAGCCACTCTGTGTTAGCGCACAGCCGAGCAGTAAACAGCATAGACTCTTCAATATTGGACCACACAACCAGCCATCTGGACCAGACAACGGTTAACAATGATGCCTTCATCTCCATTAAAGAAAGCTCTGGAGATAGTGCTGTGAATCTGTCCGGTGCATCTAGCCAAAGTGCCTCTCCTCCTCAAAGAACTGGAGAGTCCAACACTCCAGGCTATCCTAATGCCTTTCAGCTACTGCGGTCTCCAGGCCTCGATGACATTAAAAAAAGGAAGGGCTGGTACCCTGCTTCCAAAAGCCCTAGATCCCAGAAATCTCAGGATGCTAAGGTTTTGATTTCCTCCCCAGTTAAAACAGAAAACCATGTTTCTGAAGTTAAAGAGGAAGTAACTGATGAGTATATCTCTTATTCTCCTCTTTCTGAACTCCCTGCTGACCTAGAATTAAACCAAACTAAGAAAAGACTGTTCTGCAGTACAGTGCTGGAGGAAGTGGATAGAAAAGTGGAAGACAGCGATTCACTGTTATTGTTCAATGATACTGCGAGTGATGACGATCTGTTTGCTGATGTCTTGGATCAGTACGAGAGTGACCAATCCAGAAGCCAAGAAGATCCAGTGGGTAAAGAGTCTCTGCACACCTGTAACCCATTAGAGTATATTCAATCAAACAAACCTGTGAGGAGTTCCAGCACTGCAGGTGGTGCTGATGGGCCATGTCAGTTCATTTCCTCTTTTAGACACTCTAAAGATGAACATTTAGCGCATGCTGGTGAAGATAAGGATCAGCTGCCATCTCAACAAAGTTTAGTCCTGGAACGCCTTCGTGAATGCATATCAAACCCTGCAGAGTTCAACAGGTCCTGCTCAGCCTACGCAGATACTAAGCCGGATTCTGTGAATCAAGCGATGCCTTCCACCAGATCAACCTTACCGGCCAGCAGAAAACAAAGCCTCACGATTACCCCCAAGAAAGCCAAGCCCAAGGCCGGCACCTTGGGATTAAAGCAAACTGATATCGGGGTCTTTTTTGGCTTGAAACCATTAAAAGAGGAGCTGAAGCCAAAAGTGGAGGTGAGCTTGCAGGTGAGTTCTGGAACTGCTGAGGGGAATGCCAAACGACAACGTGGATGGCGGCGGAAGAGCACGGCAGTTTCAGAAGCAACCATGACAACTGCAGAAAGAGAAGATGGAGCCGTTCAGCCCACACAAACAGAAGGAGACGCAGGAATGAAGCCAAGGGGGTGGAAGAGGTGGAACCGAGGAAGAGCGACAGATGGAGTAGCAGTAGAGCCCAGAAGATGCCCGTTCTACAAGAAAATTCCAGGTTTGTTGCCTTGAATTGCATGGATATCTTAATTCTGGTCACTTTTAAATGGCTTTTTTTGTGAAACACTATTTCGAAATGTATTAAACAATAAATTGTATATAGGTGGGACTTATTCTATACTCAAACAACTATTGGCTTTTTTTTAGGTCACTATTATAACCAATTATATTTTGACATTTGTTTCAAAGTAAAAATAAGTATGTTAGTGTTTTTCTAAGCAAATCATCATGTTTAGTAAGCTTCCTGGACTGAAATTAATTTTCACATTCACTAACAGCAACAACTGCGAACATTTGTGAATTAGCATCAGCATATACATTGTTTTGTAAAATGATTAGAAAGAAGGTTGGAAAATGGTTTGCATATCTGATAGAAATGACAAATGCCAAAGGAGGTCTTTTTAAATTACAAAAAGTAAACGTGCCAGCAAAATACCTGGACCTACAAAACCTAGGCCAAACCAGGCCCCTGCAAACTCTGAATTGTGCTCCCGATTGGCAGACATTGGTGTCTCAGTGGTTAAATTCACAATGGAGTTCAAAACCTTGCTCTGTAGGGCTGGATATAACCAGTTCCAGCCCCACACAGTAAGATGTTCATCCACTTCATTTCCACTCAAGTTGTTTCTGTCCTCAGCTCTAGCCCCACCATACCCAGGTCACCAGAGGACAGTAACTCTCTCCCTCCTCCAGTTGGCTGGGGACGAAGTGCTGCCAAGGACTTACCTGCTTAGACTCAAGATCCTAGAGTGACTCTGTGTATCGGACTACATAATGCCGATATGCATATTTTACATTATTTTATTTGAACTATCACTATAAGACTTATTTGTTTAAATAAATTAGTTTCACTCTTGCATTTATCTTCTACATCTCCCAAGGAGGTTGGGTCCCTTTTTGAGTCTTGGTCCTCCCAAGGTTTCTTCCGCATAACGCTTGGAGTTTTTCCTTTCCACTGTCGCCCTAGGCTTGCTCAATTTAGGATTGAATGTAGATATTAGAAGATGATCTAAAATTGTAAAGTTTCTTTGAGACAACGCTCCATTGTAAAAAGCGCTATATAATTGATGTGAGTTGACTTGACTCTGCAAAGCTGTCAGAGATGCCCATGAATGAGACCCATATCCCTGAACTTGTGAGCTGAATTTTAAGGATAAAAGCTTGTGCCATATGAGTAAGTAGAAGTGGAAGAGTGGGCTTTAAGTAACGCTGATGTAGTAATCGGGGCTTAATTTGTAAACCGTGAACCTTTTTTGGAAAGGTTACAAAAATGTGTTCAACTTAATTCAGTTTGTTTGTTAATATTGCTCATATAATGTATTTATTAAAACGCAGAGGTACTGGATCCACATAAATAGGTGCCATAACGCATTTGCTCCAAATATGAGGGGTACCAGATCAAGTTCTGGCAGGGTCCGTCTCAAATTGAGCTCTTCTAGTAATGTAATCATTTCAGTTATTTTTAATGCAAATAGCTGTACAGGTATTCGCTGTTTAACATTCGCGTTCGGGTCTGTGAAACAGGATGTTGACTGACATGGACGTTGGCTGGGCATAACCATATAGTCACAGAATTTGACATCCTGCACAGTGCTTTATTTTAAACAATAATACTAATATAAGCAGCTGAATAATTTATAGATTGAACAGAAAACATTAAATTAATTTTGGAACTTGTTTGAAACAGTATTGTGCTGTGCAATGCAGTAATTCTTATCTTTGTATGTCTTTATAAAAATTTAATCAATTACTAGAAAGGAAAAGAACATTTATTTTCCTTTGGACTGTAGTTCTGTTTTCTGCTATTCTGATTTCTGTCAGCAGGTGTCGCAAGGGTTCACTTATGAGTTTTGTGTCATTCAGACGATTATTAGATATATACAAGACAGATTTGCCTATTATAATTCTTAAGACCTCGGAAGTTAAAGCGAACAGATGTTGATCAGATAGACATTAAATTGTGTATAACTATACTTATTTGTTTTGGTGGTTGTAATAGAATAGCTGAGAGGACTGACTTGATGGTGCTTCAGAATATCTTACCAAAGATATGAAGAGATCTGAGAAATGTTCAGCTTTAGAGTCACAGCCATTTCTTTGACATGCTAAATCAAGTAGCTGCTGAAATGAAAACTCACTGAATCATCTGGGTTTTTAGGAACCAGCTTTGCTGTGGATGCTTTTCAGTACGGGACTGTCCAGGGCATCACGGCTTACTTTCTCACACACTTCCACTCCGATCACTATGGAGGACTGAAAAAAGGCTCAACCCTTCCCATCTATTGCAATAAAGTAAGCCTACCAGTGTATACATGCAGTAAATGTCTAATGCTTGCTTTGTAGAACTTCAGAAAGCTTTTTCTTTCTGAAAAGTTGTACTGACATCCTTTCCCTGATAAGGGAAATGTCTAAATTGGTAGTTAAACTTTTTATTCTTTCAGCTCGGACATGGTGGCTTTATCATTCCCTCCTTGTTAAATCATCCACTTCAGTAGTAATTGGTTTCAAATTGACTGTGTTATCTCTGAAACAAGGCCTGGCTGACAAATGTGTCATGGTAGATAACGGGCAACTTGGTGAAGAGTAAACTGAAGGTGGATGAGCAGTATGTCCACATTCTCCCGATGAATGAGGAGTGTACGGTGGACGGTGTGAGGGTCATCCTGCTAGATGCTAATCAGTGAGTACCTCCTCTTCGTCTCGGGTTATGATGCATTGTAGCATGGAAAGTCAGTTTTCATGTTGGACAGTATCGAAGGGATAGGTACAATGAGTTCTTGAATTCAATGGATTATTTAAATTAATGAACATGTTTTTGTAATCACACAGCTCCACCTCACATACGTTCTTATTAGGGTAGAAGTTTATCCTGTGCATAGGACGGTGGGAGTAAGAAGGAGAATGCAAAACATTCATGCATAACCTTGTCCAACTGAGAAGCAAATCTTAAAGCCTGATGGCTGATCATATTGCTCAGTTGGTCATGGTGGGTTCTCTTAAAGTAACGCTCACATTTGGCCCATGTAGTGAAGTCAGTGCAGGATCAGTGAATCCATGATTCCAGTAACACAACAACTGAAAAAGTAGATTGAGGGGGAGATGAATATATCGATTAAAGAGTAGCCATACTGTCTTGTACAAATTTTTGAATTTCACATTTTCTGACTTAAAAGAATGCATCTCATTCCTTGAGATGGCTTGGATAACAAACATTCGGATAACGGGAGTTTTGTGTCATATTTGATCACGTTTAGGGAGTTTTTCCTTGCCGCTGTCACCATAGGTTTGTTCAGTTGGGGCTGTGGGCCTACATGGTTATATAGCTGCTCTGAGATGATGCCCTTTTGTAAAAAGTGCAATATAAATAAATACATTTGACTTATGTACATTATTTCTCATGGGGAAAGTACTACTTTGTTCTGGCATCATCAAAACTCACACTTTCAGTGACGGAACCATGCTGTCACTCTCGAACCGCCTACAAAAAGAAACGATGTCCGTTATTAGGGGAGGGGCACCCAGCACAAACTGCCAGGCGAGCCAGCCACTCTGCCTTTCCTCCCTCCACAGTACCCAACCATAACCGTTTAAAAATGACATGATTTAAAATATCCCCAGTTTGATCTTGACCTTGATTCGCCTTTGGAGTTTGCATGTCCGTCCTGTGTCCACATAGGTTTGATGATAAAACCTTGTCTGTCATGACTATAGACATTGATGCTGAGGCAATGATAAATAAAGTTAAGAAACAAAAAAAAAAATCACAAGGATGCTGTGGGCACTAATTATTGGGGAGAAATTTCCACGCCGCCTCCAAAAACTTTGAAGGACAGACATGCACTTTCCCAAAACCTTTCAGTAACCAAAAAAAAAACTAACCTTACCAGAACATTTCAGGAACCAGAAAAATAACCTTCACAGAATGTTTAAAGAACCCAAAAAACTAACTTTTCCAAAACTTAAAAACTTACCTTCATCGAATGTTTTGGAAACCAAAAACTAACCTTTACAGAACACTATGGGAACCAAAAACTAGCCTACACAGAACCTTTCATGAACCAACAACGTACTTTCTCAGAACTGTTTGGAAATCAAAAGCTAACCTTCTCGAAACAGTTTGTGAACCAAAAACTAAATCACATCTGAAGAGGATTTATTGGGGTGGATATGACTCCCTATCTGGCCAGAGTGCCTGGACTTGAACTCTGGTCCCTGTTTTGGTTAACTAGGCTACTAGGACTGCTGTAGCACCAGAGTGCACATAAAAATAGAAAGATGTCCTTGTATGTTTCGGACCTCATACGGTATGTTATAGTGGGAAACTTAATGCCTGTAGTTACTGGGATACAGTGGAGTGACTTCAGGTATCTGTCTTTTTTTTTTTTTTTTTTTGTCCAGCTGCCCAGGTTCGGCTATGTTGCTGTTTCTTCTGCCAGATGGCCAGACTGTGCTCCACACGGGAGACTTCCGCGCTGATCCTTCCATGGAGCGCTATCCAGAGCTGCAGGGCATAAGGATTCAGACGCTCTACCTGGACACCACGTGAGTCTGCAAAGGAAGCCCAGTACACAGTGTGTTTTTGCTTATCTTAAAGCAGAACTTATCAGTCCTTGTTCATCAGTCACACCACCTTGCCTCGTAGATATCTCAGACCCTTCACACCTACTGTTACTTGTTACCGTGTGTTTGGTGTATACTTCAAAAGAAACGCAAGCTGGGAGGATTTGTCTGTCTATTAAACAATGGGGCAGAGGGCTGGTAGCAGTAGCTGAAAGTAGATTTGTTGTTTGTTCAAATAAAAGTGTTTCAACAGATACAATGCTGTTAGTTTTCAGTGCAGTGGTACCTCGGTACTCGTCATTAATTAGCTCCAGAAGGCATGTCGAGTACCGAAAACAAAAATAATGTAAATTGAATTACTGTCCCAGACCCTCAGAAAATACACATCACATAATGCTAATGCATTTATTCATGGAGTTGTGTACTTGTGTTTATGTATTGTATACTTAAACACTATATAGACAAAAAAAACAATTAGATGAAATGCAGGCTCTATCATTTACTAAGCTTAAAAATAAGTTTGCATTAAACTCTGTCATGGTTCTCACCTTATTTCTTTTTGGTTGGCTGTTATCACTAACCTTCTTAGGACTTCTTTGCCCTAAGAATGTGTGAGACTGATGTGCTCCTGTCTTTTGGCTGGGAAGGGCACACGAGTCGCACATCTCGACTCCTACAAGTTGTAGCAAGTGCGCCGAGTGCTGATTTAAAAATGGATGCCGAGAAATTTTTCTCGTCAAAATGCAAGAACCGAATTTGACGAGTTGCAAAGTGGCCCGAGTGCCGAGATATGACAGTATACAAAATCACACCATCCTAGCTTTGTGTTACAAAAAAAGACTTGCCACACCCAACACCACTACCTGTTTTGTGCTGTAAGCAATGGTAAGAAACCCTAACCCTGTAATTAATCCCTAGCTCCTGCTGTAATTACAAAAAATAAGAAATGCATGCCAGGTGATTTAAATATGCTGGAACAAGGTAGGAAGTTTCTAATAAGAAACAATATCTATAATTCCTCCCCTATCCAAACATTTCCAGATTGATATACACTGATAACAGGGTTCAATTGTATAATAGTATCACATTGCTAGTGATAGTGTTCAACCCGGTCCAGATTCTGCTTGTGTGGAGTTTGCATGGGCTTCCCCATCTGCTTGGATTCGTTCCCACATTCCAAAGATGTGTTGGGGCCATTGGTGTCTCCAGTGTTCGTGAGTGAGTGTATTTGCGTGCGTCCTTTCTAGGAGTTGGTTTCTGCCTGTGCTAATGGTTTGGTCCTGGCTCCCTGTGACCCTGGATTAAGCTGGTTTGAAACTGAATGAATGGTGTTCAATATCGCATCAACCAGAAGCTATGAATCAAATCACGTTAAGTACCATATAGCTCGGTGGTATACTAATTGCACAGACCTGCATGCAGATGCAGTGTCGCATGGAGTCACTGCCATCTCTCAGGAAGGGTAGGCCAGTCGGGGGATCTTCCACCAGATCCATGATGGACTAGCAACCCACCCATGGCATGCATATGCCCCATGTTTCCATAGGTACTGGAGCCCTGTGACATTGACCAGGTTAAAACAGGAAAAAAAGGTGTGAAAAGGAAAGACAATGAATATTGCTTGGGTCATATGTAATTCATCTATAATTCAGAATTGTCTTCAAATGATCACTGACCAACCACTATGTGTGAGCTTTCACCATTTGTATGTTATTCTGGGCAGGTACTGCAGTCCTGAATATACTTTTCCCACACAACAAGAGGTGATCAGCTTTGCTGCTAATACGGCCTTCGAGCTGGTCACTCTCAACCCTCGCACACTGGTGGTGTGTGGTACCTACTCTGTGGGGAAAGAGAAGGTCTTCTTGGGTGAGCAAGTTTTGCTATTTTAAAAACATGTCCCTTGTGCTCATATACCACATCAGCAGTTTCCAGGAGAGGATGTGAATAATGCAGCATCTGCTGATAAAATGCACATGGTCATATAATGAGGGGATTAAGGCAAAATGTCAAAGATAATTCTGTCTCTCTTCATGTGGCCTTGGCTTGAGATGAATTTCATTTCCTTGCCAACTTTATTCCTGTCTATAAACCCATTCCTTACTTGTTTTAATTTCCTGCTGTGATCACTGTCCTTAACCTGCTGCTGAGCATACTTCGCTCCACCGTCTGCTCACAGGGAATTTTTCCCATCCTCCCTCCCTAGCTGTTTCTCAGGTTCTGGGCTCTAAGGTTTTCATGTCCAGGGACAGATATAATACCATGTGCTGTCTGGAGTCAGAGGAGATCTGCCAGTGTATCACCACAGACATGAAGGTGGCTCAGGTCCACGTTCTTCCCATGATGCAGCTCAATTTCAAGGTGAGCCTGACCGAGTGTGTGATAAACAAAATTTCTGTAATGCACTGTTCCTGAATTCAAACTGGTGGTCACTGTGGGGGGCATGTACAGTGGTACCTTGGTTCTTGTTTCCAGAAAGCTCGTCAAGAACCGAAAATGACGAGTACCGAGCTAATTTTTCCCATAAGGATTAATGTAAATGGAATTAGTCAGTTCCAGAGCCTCAGAAAATCTACACTGTATAAGCATTATATGCATTAATGGAGTTTTATTGTACATATGCTCTCTGATTTATGGTGGGGATATGTTCTGACAAATTCATAATACGTTATTTTTATCATGACCATGTTTAATGAGTGTTTGTTATCATAGCAGAGTCTGTATTACGTTAGTTAATGTATAAAACACTTGACCTACAGTTGGCCAAAATTATTAACACAAAGCTTTATAATAAAGTGTTGAAAAATCTCATGTAATTGATTGAAAGTGAAAACTTAAAAACACTTACTTTATTGGTGAACTCTGGACTAGCATAAGCTGCCACTGCTAACCGCGCTGCAACCAGCCTGGTTCTGGAGCATGACAAGTTCCGGTTTTCCTTTCGGGGGCGTCAAACACAAGCCTTTTTTAGGACTGTGGATATTTATTGCACTAAGAGGAAATACAGTCCTGTAGATGTGAAAAAAAGGAAAAATGCCCATGAAAATAGCAGAGTCTTTACTGAAAGACAATGGAGGATTCACTTCACTGAGAACCGGCTAATCTGAATCATAAATGGAGTCTTGGCTGAAACGACTTGCACAGCTTTTCTTATACAAATTTAAGCAAGTGTGCAGAGTACCGAGCAAATGACAAGAACCAAGACACAGTTTTCTGGTCAGAAATGCTTCTGGACAAAATGCGAACCAAATTTGATGAGTTCCAAGGTGTTCCAGAACCGAGGTACCACTGTGTTTATGACCCACCCTATAAAAATCCTGTCTGTGTTGGAGGAAGATGGAGGCCAGTGGTGAGGCAAGAGATTGGACAAAGGGAAAGTTGAGGAAGGGTAGTTTTGGCCACATTGGGTGACCATGTGCTTCACCATGGATTGAACCTGAGGGAGGCTGGGTGGAATGTGCAGTCCAAATCAGCCACTACACGGTGACATTCAGAAATGAGATCTGGAAAATTACCTATTATCTACACTATACTACTGCTCTTTATGTACATACTGTAGGTCTGTGAAACTCAGTGATTGCTGGCCAATGTTCAAATTTGTTGTTTCATATAAACTTTGATTTCATTTAAAACGTCTAAGCAGAACAGAACAGAACAGAAGAGACGCTGAAGGCCACTATTATACTTTTATGAAGTAATGTAATACTTTTTTGGTTTCAATGTCTGTTTACAGAATTTAAAACCGTATTTAAGCAAGTTTTCGGGGAAATATGACCAGCTGGTGGCGTTCAAGCCTACAGGTTGGACTTTCACACCCTCACAGAAAGTGGAGGACATGCATCCTCAAGTCAAAGGCAACATCTCTATTTATGGTATGTAAAAGTATACTGGTATGCTGCATGCAGGGATGTGTTCTTGTTGAAGCTTATTTCGGAAATGTTCCTCCAGTGACATTATGGTTGTTATGCCTTGGAACTTACTGCTCATCTTCCAGACTAGACCCCCTCTCTTTCACACTCATGCATAGTGGCAGTTTAGAGCAGTGTTTCCCAACCTATTTGAGCCATGGCACATATTTCACATTAGAAAAATCACAGGGCAACCACTCGGTGTGAAACCTGGTGAAACCAGGGCCTATTTAGTTGAACACAAAGCTGATATCTTGCTGATATCTTGCTGCCCTCTAGTGGACGAGAATGTAGTTGTTCTGCCTGTCACTGCACGCCGCTTGCTTAGAGTACCAATCAGATGAAATTGGATAATCTTCCTCAACACACCTGAGCATTTCTCACAGCACACTTGTGTGCCGCGGCACAGTGATTGGGCAACACTGATTTAGAATACTGATTTCCAGCTCACCACATGTTTTTGGGAGGTTGGTGAAAATCTATCTAGCTGCACACTGACACTGGTTGGTTTGCAGATGGTGAAATGAGTTGGTTGTCGCGCAGTCTAACTGCAACTGATTTCTGACATAGTTTGCAAATTCTTTTGAGCAACATCCATCTATTCAAAGCAAAACCTCCATGCAAGTGAGGATGAGCCACATCTAGTACCAGTTGTATCCAGCACTAAAGCTGTGGTTTGTGCTACGATGGTGCACCTGTTGATTCAGAACAGATGTGACAGCCTTCGTTGCTTGTGAACATCGATGAGCCTCAGGCATCTGTCCATGAACTAAATCTCAAGAGAAGGTTTGTCATGCAGGACACGATGACCCTAAGCACACAAGTCATTCTATCAAAGAAAAGGTTAGAACGAGTGGAATGACCACATCAAAGTGATTACCGTAATTCAACAAATGTTGTGGAAAGACCTGAAGGGAGCAGCTCATGTGAGGAGACACACCAATGTCCTAGAGTTGTGTACCTGTTGTGAAACGGGTAGTTGCAGATATTATTGCAAAGGACTATGTACTTGTGCCACTTACAGATCTGATATTAGATGAGTTTCCACAATAAACTGCCCTGCCATGAGGCAACGCGTGTGGCCACAATGTCCTGCACATACCGCTGACTGTTAGTGTCCCTCGTATCACTACTAGGGTTGACCGACTGTCATATGCGGTGGCTCCCCAGATCATCACACCAGCAGTTGGGGCAGTGTGTGGCTCCACAGCAAAGGCCAGATTGAAGCGCTCACCGTGAGTGCTCCTACTTGAACCCAACCATCGCTGCATTCCAGACAGCCTGGATTTGTTGCTAAAGACGATATGGTCCCAGTCAAAGGCAGCCCACGTTTCTTGTTCTGGTGGCTGGCTGTCAATTGAAATGAAGACCGAACCCTGAACCTGTGAACCTGCTGTGCAACCTAAAGACATTTACTTATTATTGTTTTATATTTGGTGTTATACATTTGACTTGAAGACCTTTCGTAGGCTAGTGAGTGTTACAGTCCATTTGTTTTTCATGGTTTGTCTGTCGCAGGTATCCCATACAGTGAGCACAGTAGCTTCTTGGAGCTGAAGCGCTTTGTGCAGTGGTTACGACCACAGAAGATCATTCCCACAGTGAATGTTGGCAGTTGGAACAGCAGGAAGGCCATGAACGAGTACTTCAGAGAATGGCAGGCGGAGGTTAAAGCTGTTAACACAGTACCAGGGAACAACGGTTGCTCCAACACAAGGCAGTGACGGAGCTCTACCTCAGCACAGTGTAGCCTTTGGCTAAACAGTCGAAAGGTGCATCCAGGAGCTGAAGAAAAACGTACTCATTTTTATGATCTCTGCACATGTTGTAGAGAATTTCTCCTCTCATTTACAGAGAAGCAAAGGGAGGTTCCATGTTTCATGCTAGATTTTATTGCTTCTAATTGCAGGTTTTTACATGGTCAGGATTTCCAAGTGCCATTTTGTCAGAGATGAACCTCAGTGTTTACATCCCAGTATAGATGTAATGGGTAACAGTCAAAGTCATTTGAAAATGAGGAACTGGGTGTTGGTCCTGTTCCATTACATTTATTTCCATAATGCAGTGTTGTCTGAATGATTTTATGTTTGTGTCTAAATATGTAATATGCAAATAAATCATTTTAACTAATTTATACTCAAATTGTTGGACTGAACATGACCTAATTTAACTCAAATTTGAAAGTTTACCCTGGATTCAGTCGGAATTCGATTTCAGTCATGACCAAGCACGGTCCACAACCATGTATGTGGCCACCTCCAATAATATATAAAGTTGGCATCATTTAAGTCAAGTCAAGTCAGATTTATTTATATAGCGCTTTTTACAATGGAGCATTGTCTCAAAGCAACTTTACAAGTTTAGATTATCTCCTAATAACTACGTCCAATCCCAAATTGAGCAAGCCTAGGGCGACAGTGGCAAGGAAAAACTCCCTAGTTATAGGAAGAAACCTTGGGAGGACCAAGACTCAAGACTCAAAAAGGGACCCAACCTCCTTGGGCGGCGTAGATGATAAATCTAAGAGCGAACTAAAGTCATGGAGTCATAGTTTGAATAGAATGTGAAGTATGCACATCGACATTAAGTGGCCCGGGTATGATGATAAATTTACAGCATTTACATTTACCAGACACCCTTATCCAGAGCGACTTATACAATTTATGCAATTTATACAATCTTACAGTCCAAACAATGGGTTAAGGGCCTTGCTCAAGGACCCAACAGTGGAAGCTTGGCACAGGTGGGATTTGAACCCTGGACCTTGTGGTCCATAGTTCAGTACCTTAACCGCTAGGCTAACACAGTCCCACATCCAGATGATCTTGGGTCTAAAGTATTCAATAGTTTTTTTTTTTTTTTTTTTTTTTTTTTTGGAACCTATCTCTCTCTACTTCCTGAATTGTCACAGTGTGTTTAGCAGCGTAACAGGTGCCCGTATGTGTTATGGTTTGCCATTTTGGTTGCTTGGGAACATTGATGAGCCTTGGGCGAGCCAAAACTTGTCAGTTTGTGTTTTGCCCATTCTTGACCCACTGTCAGTGTGTACCCACCACTGCTGGTCATGAGTGCAATGTATCCGAGTGTCAAAGAGATGTGATCTTTTAAGATTAGCATATTTCGAGGTATAATTTGTCGTGGGATGAGGTGTGAGTAGGTCCGTTGTGTTTAAAGAAGAGGGATTTATCTCATTTTCACAACATATTTGTAGAAGTATACCACGTTTTGCCTAAAGGAGATTTCTTAGGAGCTCAGAAAAGAGTTGATGTTCAACAGGCTCGAAAAGGTTATACAATCATAGAAAGATGACCAACCAATTGTAAAGGAAAATGTCAGGGCATCTGTCCATGAACTGAATCTCAAGAGAAGGTTGGTCATGCAGCAAGAGAATGCCCCTAAGCACACAAGTCATTCTATCAAAGAAAAGGTTAAAATGAATGGAATGGCCACGTCAAAGTGATTTACCTTAATTCAGCAAGTATTGTGGAAGGACCTGAAGGGAGCAGCTCATGTGAGAAGACCCACCAATGTCCCAGAGTTACCAGAAACAAGTAAGTTCAGATATTACTGCACATGGGGTCATACTACACTACACTTTGCCTCTTACAGATCTGATATTGGATGAGTTTCCTCAGTAAACAAGTGACCAACTATAATGCTTTTAATTGGGCTTTCTATCTACTTAGGAATCTGATGAGGGTTTAGGTCACATCTATGCAGAAATTCTGAGGGGTTCACAATGACAAATTTAGAGTAGTTCTTTATAGAGCTTTGGCAAAGTCACTGCTTTGTTAATCTAGCTTGTTAAGTGGAGAACATTGTGCACACTCCTTTGCTTGATTTAAATTATCTGTGATCGCCTTGCCTATGTGCTATGAATCCCGAAGGAACACACGATACAGTTCTGGTCTACAGCGCCGTTAGTGGACGAAAGGTGTATTGCATTTAAAAGAAAGGCAGATACTGAAAAGTATTTTGAAATGAAAGTTTAGCCTCGGTTAAGCATGAACTTTACTAAAAAGAGGTTTCACCATCTCTGAGCTTATATATGAATTCACTGAATTCACAGGGACATGGAAAAACTTCTAGTGTGTGATTACCGTATTTATTGGGCTATAAAGCGCACCGGATTACAAAACGCAATATCAACGATCGGCTGCTAACGGGTCTATTTTCATACATAAAGCGCACCGGGTTATAAGGCGCATTAAATGAAACAAAACTCTTAAGTTCCGTCGGAAGCTCAGTTTGGTCTTTACCTGGCTCAGGGCGTCTTCTTGCTTCCTCCACTTCCGTACCATTAATGTTGAATTCTCTCCCAGCTGCTCCACGTCCATGTTGTACTGCGTCACCGATAGCGCTGAGTTTGAAATCCGCTTCGAAAATAAATGAATGAATGCATGTACCCTAATGCTGAAGCACATACCGTATTACTCCGCGATGTTGCGCACTACAGTGGCCGTAAGCTTCGTAACTTACCAAGGCCGTGCTAAAACATTTTGACAGATTTATGAGCGCCGTGTACCATCTACAATCGGTTCTAGGTCAGAAAGCACAAAAAGAATTAATTCATACATTAGACGCACCGCATTTTTAGGCGCACTGTCGATTTTTGAGAAAGTTACAGGATTTTAAGTGCGCCTTATGGTCCGAAAAATACGATAAGTAAAGAACAGTGTAAAGTGTGGAGCAGTAAAATTATGTTGAACATTTAAAAGTGTTAAAAAGATTTAAGTTCTATACAGAGTCTCATGCACGGCTCCACAGGCGCCACACAAACCTGCACGAATGCTTTGGCTGCCTAGACACTTATTGTTGCAGTATTCTCTGACAATCTGAGTCATCTGAGTATCTCTAGCATCTGTCATAGATGTGTCGATTTTGGGGTGTGTGCCCTAGAGCCGGTTGCAATGTGTCAAGTTCCCAATTTACATATCATTAAATGCCGGACAAGAATTGCCTAAATAAAAAGACGAGTAAATAGATAGATAAATAAATAGATTCATGAAATCTAAAGTAGCAAGCATGTTTGAAATGCGGTAAATAAAAGTAAAAAGTAGGAAGTTACTGAAATAGTCAAGTTGCATTATTTTGTCTTAGCCTATATATTATTCTAATTTAATTTTACGTAGTGTATTTTTAAAAAAACATATAAAAATTTAACATATATTAAAAGCGCTATATAAATAAATTTGACTTGACTTGGAGGTGCCTAAACAACCAACCCCCCATCAGCCCCCCAATGCATGCTCTTTTCTGTTGGGCCCAGCATTATGTTTGTTGGCCTGAATATAAAAATGCATGTGGCAATTACACACTGAAAACTTGAAAATCCCAGATAAAAACTGAACACATGCTTTTATTAATTTTAATGTAGATAAATTGTGTCAGAACACAGAACACTATATACAATACAAACATATACATATGTCTTATTCAACTGATATACAGTGTGTATTGTGTAGAAATATAAATATCTGGCAAAGTATAGAAGGATAAATATCAACACTTAGTGTTTGTCTAAGCAGCTGCCCGTGTGATCTTTCTGGTGAAAGTTCAGACCACAACCACTAGATGGACCCATGATATGTGCTCATCAGATACACCGAGACAACATTAGTCCTAACAGCTATATTTACCAAGTGGTCTCTTACAGGACACAATGGGTAACTGGATGTTTTTTTCTGTTTGCATATGTCAGTCAGATTCTATGGCCTTCATCATCTCAACCCAACTGAACATCTCTAGCAGATTTTGAACTGATATAACAGCGCTCTCCAACACCAGCATCAAAACAGCAGTGAAATAATCGTGTTTTCTTCAGTACAGTTACAAAGACTTATAGAGTTAAGGCATTGAAGCTGTTCTTTTGGCTCTTGGTCACCCAAAACTTTACAAAGTCATTTTGTTTTATCCTATAATTCCTATATACATGGTTGTAAGTTGTACATACATCTCTCTCACCAAAAGCAGCAAGCCAAAAAGCCTAAGCATTCAAGTGTATTTTTACTGCATAATGAATACAGAAATACTCTAGGATCTGCTAGAACAGAGGTCATTTTCTGCACAGCATCCATTTAAGGGTCTCGACCCGGGCTTTCTCAGGATAGTCAGTTTTACCTGGAAGGAAACGATCAAATTCAGCATATCTCATATCACAAATGGTTTAAAGAAAGACATCTTCAGGTTAGCCAATACTCTTACTTCATCTCTGCTAAGCCTCCTGAGATAGGTGTGGAGTTCATTAAGACTGTCTGTGAACAGGTCATTAATGGCCAAGATTTGGTCGCCCTCATGGAACAGACAAGCTGATTGAACGTGCTTCCAGTCTGACACACTGCCAAAGAGGAAAGCATGACAGAAACAGTAATTGTAGTAATTGTATTTGTAGCTCAAGGACAGAATGTCTGACATTATCAAGAGGCTATCAGAACTCTGTGTGAGGAGGATTTTATCAAAGTGTGTACCAGGGTCTTCCTCCTTTCTCTGAGAAGATCACACTGCTTGTCAGATCCTCTCGGTTCAGACAAATGTCCTTCTGCACAGGTCTGTACTGTTTTCACTGAGGGAATGCACATATTTTTTAATTAGATACAAAACAGGTTTTAATAAATAGTTTTCAAACTTTGGTTAAAAACGAAACTGTATACACACTAATCCTTACTGTAAGTATTAGTTGGCTTTGTTTTGGAATTGCTTTTCATTTTTTTGAAAACTTAACTGCTGTGTGGTGGAATCTTTCTGGTCCCAGTGAAGAAGTAGCAGAACCACCTGTTGCTTTTGCAGTTCAGCAAATGAGTCCTCAGTAATCTTTTCTTCTCTTGTCAATCTGCAAACAAAACATGTATTTTCAGTTTATCAGAATTGACATTGGTTTTTTATTTTGTTAAGAGGAAAAGTTTTCTCTCATTTCCTAACCAAGGGTGGGTTTTCCCAAACGTTTATAATAAAGTTGGTCTAAATCCTCATAAAGACTTCTTACTCCTTGCGGGCATTTCCCAAAACCCTCTGTAACTAAACGTAGTGTTTTTTTAAAACTAGTTCGTCAATTCTAATCTAACCCATTCATAAATCACATTCCTTAACTTGAAGGTTGCACGGGGGGGCGCAGTTCTACCTCGAAAAAACGATAGAGGTCACTAATTTTCAGTAAAATGCAAGCAACTGCTGTAATTGGGCCTAGATATAAAACCATTCTTTAACAAACTAATTGTTTTTGTAAAACCGTAGAAGAATTGCATCGCATACACGATACAATACAAAACAAACAACTGAACCACCCCCCCCCTCCCTCCTCAAAAAGCGGCTAGCTTTGAATTATGTTTAGTCTAGTATGTTTTTTTCTAGAATTAGGATTGGAACAAAACTTTGAACTGTATCAAAACATCAGGATCTTAGGGTGTATTCGTTTACAGGCTCTCTATTGTGAAAGTGCTCAGTTCTGAGCCTAAATGTATTTAGTGTTTTTTTCCAGTTTATTTTATTATTCCAGGGTATTAGCCATTTCATTCACAAACGAAACAAACAATTTAAATTTTTTTATCCCAGTAATTTTAAAATATATGTAAATATGTTTTTAAAAATACATTACACCGAGATACATTTACAAGCATTTAGCAGAACACCCTTACCCAGAGTGACTTACAATTGGTACAGTCTTACAAGCCAAAGCAATTGTGGGTTTAAGGGTCTTGTCAAAAGACTGCCAACAGTGGCCAGCTTGGCAGACGTGGGATTTGAACCCTGGACCTTTCTGTTTGGATTCCAGAGTTCCAAGTACCTTACCCGCTAGGCTACAGCGCAGTCCCAACCCAGAGATTAAGAAAGGTGGGATTGCTGCAATAGAATATTGTAAATACTGTAAATATGTAAATTATTTACAAGTGTGGTCTGATTTACGCACGGGGTTGGGTCTTGCCACAAAAGGTCATAAAAGTGCCTTCCCCCTGCCCTATTAAAAAGGCTCTCAGAGGGCTGCTTTTGGGCAGTGTACCTTTTGGTGAGAGTCTTGGAATTCAGACGATAATCGGATGGACCTTTAGAGGCGACAAAACTCCAGGTTCTGTTTGGGTCCGACAGCGGGAGCAGTTCGAATATGGAGGCCTCATGGTTTTTAGCGCTAATTGAGCGTTTATGGGACCTGCTGGGATGCCAGCTTCAGCAACCTAAATGTGTACAGGATCTACAGGGCCAGCTTTTCATAAAATAGGTTCCTATGATGATAAAGACCCAACAACTTTATACTGTTGCATTGGCTGAGCCAACCTAATAATCACTATTTACCTCTTTTTTTCTGTTTTATACTGTTGACTTCTAGAAATATTTTACATTTCTAGAAAAAACATCTAGAATGAAAGCAGCAAGTTCCTTTCCTTTACAGCTTCTTAGCACAAAAGCGTGATTACATGGTGGTTAATTTTTTCTCCAATGCTTGGTCCTTTTTACTCTTCCCTTAAAAGCTTCATCTGCATTTTGTTTTACTATCTGTGTCGGTAGGGCAGACACGTTCATATATTCATGTATATGCATATTATTCATACCTTGGACTTGCTAGTGCAAGGAAACCCATATTCAACTTTCAAGTGCAACTCCAATAACCAGATACAAACACAGTTTTCTTAATCACAGTTCAGATTCCAAGTGCTGAAGTGGTTCCAGGGTTGCGTTAGTTGGTAGTAATGTAGTGTGTAGGTCTGAAGAGTGACTGTGGTAGGCCTAGTGGGGTAAGGTACTGGACCCTATGGACCAGAAGGGGTTCAAATCCCCACCTCTGCCAAGCTACAACTGTTTTGGGTCCTTGAGGATCCAAGGCCTTTAAAAAAACCCACAATTGCTTGGATTGTAAGGACTGTACCAATTGTAAGTCGCTCCTGGATAAAGGCCGTCTGCTAAATGCTGTAAATGTAAATGTAAGTGGTTCCAACTATGTGTGTTCCACCTTGCCAGAGGCTCCTGAGTCTCCGCTGCTCTGGGGATCAGAGGGGTGGTCTATGGTTACACAGACCAGGGGTGCCCTCCTTGACAGTTACACATAGTATGTTTTCATACTTCCAATTGTAGTAACCACTTTTTACTACTCTCAACAAACTGACACTACCAATGCTTTTGGAAAAGCTTTTCCTAGCTTATTTTCAGTAGAATGTGTAACATCAGTAATCCTTCTGTTAGATGATCTCAAGAGAATCTATTCATGAAAATTGGTTTCGTATATTCTTTTAAGACATGATGTCTTTTGAAATCAACAACTAGTGTAAGATACTACATATGATACCTATAATTTCAGTCTTACTATAATATAGCAATGTATTCATAGATCATTCATAGAATAGTTCAGTGTTGCCTAATGACCTGGGTCTATAGAGAACTTTAATTCCAGAAATTCAATTCAATACTTCATGATAGACTTTTCAGAAAATTCTGTTCAGTTAGCCTAACCAAGTCAAGCAGCTTTTAAATACATGTTTAAAATGAATTAACAGATATTTTAAACCTGACATTCTCTTTCCCAATTGCATCGAGATGTTACTAGTTTTCCACCAACAAAGGGTTTTTAGAAATATTTTAGTGTTGTGTAGTTGACTTATATAGTGTTTTTGTGTGCATGAAGTTGTTGTATGATGGTTTAGTCTTGTCATTCATTTCCACTGCATTAGCTTTGTTGTGTACGTCAATATGTCCTCAATCACATGGTACTTATTGTTACTTTCTTCCTGCTGAAAATGTACCTTGTCTAACCTTAATGCATGGTTGACTGTGAAAGATATCGTCAAGTGCATTTCAGAAATCTCAGAGCATTTACCTTTTTGAGTAAATGATACACAGTACAAAAATAGAAAGCCATATAATGATGGTAATCTAGGGTATGAGGATGAAAGCTCACTGCCAAGTTTCTGTTGTTAACAACGGCCTGTTAGTCCAGATGATCGAGTCTATCATGATTCATTTTTCTGATGTAATACATGTGGGACAGAACTGCTTTGTTTCCCAATTGTGTGCTTAAATTGATCATACCGGTCAATAAGGGGTAAGATATAGAAGCGGTTAGACTTAAATTCAAAGAAAAACATACATTAGATCCACTGACACCTTCACAGCCTTCATATATACACTCACTGGTCACTGTATTAGGTACACCTCATTGTTTCTACACTCATTTGATCAGTTCCACTTACCATACAGAAGCACTTTGTAGTTCTACATACTCTATTAGTCCACTTTACTCTAATGCTCAGGACCCCACAGGACCTCCACAGATCAGGTATATGCGTTAGTGGATCATTCTCAGCACTGCAGTGTCACTGTGTTTTGCTTGTATGATTGGATCAGACACAGCAGTGCTAATGGAGTTTTTTAACACTGTGTTCATTCACTGTTGCTGCACAGTTTGTGTTAGTCATCCTCTAATCCTTCATCAGTGTTCATATGATGCTGCCAACAGGATGCTGGTGGCTGGATATTTTCTGTAGGTGGACTGTTTTCTTACACCATCAAACATAAACCATAAAAACCCTGCCTGTTTGAGAGACTTACTTGGTTTGAGTGACGTCTTTCTCAACTTCTCTCATGACCTCTCTCCTGAGAATATAGAACACATGTAATTCAGAAACACATGAGTGTAATCATCAGTCTTCCTGTACATTACCTTAATTTTGGTGCTATTATATATTTAGTACATCATGATAAGTATGTGTAAATGCCTTCTGATTGGTCTGCTATTAGTAACAGTTGGCTAAAATCAAGCATATGTTCATACAGTTTCAAAATGTCAGATGGGTGGCACTAAAACAGTGGAACGCCAACCTTTTGACAAGCCAATTTGTTACATTTCAAAACCTTTAGAGCAGTTCCTGTAAACTATAAGTTTGGTGACTTTCCTGAGTCATTTACATTCATTTATACCTCAATTGCTTGCATAGTAAGGTTGTATCAATTGTAAGTTGCTCTGGATAAGGGTGTCTTCCAAATTATTAAATGTAAATGTTTCAGCATGACAGTGCCCTCTGCACAAAGTGGCCCGGATGTTCTATAAGAACAGGTGATGTTCTGGCCACATACTTATGAGAATGTTAATATGCATTACAAACGTTAGCAATAATGAATTAGTTGATTACCACTGAGAGGAACTTACACACTTCTCATTTCCATGTAACAGTTAGCTGCCTCTGCTTCATGTGTCTCCTTTATTTCACGTTCCTCGTCGTCTTCAATGTCTTCACTTTCCTGAGACTTTTGGGAATTTTATAATTAACAAAGTATATGTATGTATATCACTTTGGATATGTATTTTGATAAAGTAGAACCTACTGGTAATACTGGCATCAATAAATTCCTTGGAACATCATATATATTCTGAGCGCCGAATGGCTCTGGGGTAGAATGTCTGTCTGATAGGTGTGATGGTTTCTGATCATTTTCCTGCAACAAACAAACAATGCTGCTTATTGAGATCAAAAGTGGCAATAAACTTATATGTGGTGTGACTTACTCTAGTACTTTCTGGAGAGAAAAAGGATTTGGGCTCAGAAATAGACCTTGGTTTTCCATTTTCCTATAAAAGGTAAATAATATATATATATATATATATGTGCATTATATACATTTTTATATGCATTATATTTATATGGATTATATACCGTCATGGTTTGCCTATAAAAAAACAGACGAACTGTTCAAAACTGAGAAAGGAATTTTAGGACCCAACTGCAGTGAGCTCAGTAAGACGGTGGGGCCGCGAAGGCAGTGAGGGGAGCGAACAGTGGGATCTTTCCCTACTCTAACCACTAAGCAACAGCATTCACCTCCGGCCTCCTGACTGTTACCAGTTTCCTTAAACCGTACAAGGGGATGTTAAAGACGGGTGAGGTCTCACAGGCAGCTACCTCAATTTGGAATTGGAATTAGTTATTAGGAGATAATCTAAACTTGTAAAGTTGCTTTGAGAGAATGCTCCATTGTAAAAAGTGCTATATAAATAGATTCGACTTGACTTGATCTCATATAAAACGAGAGGATGCTGCACCTGACAGAGCTCGAATGTGCTCTTAAACACTCGGGCCTGCAGGTGTCGCTGACCGCACAATCAGTGCCCAGGCCGAAAAGTGAGTCGATGCTAGCCTTTAGCATCGGGAGCGCGACTCCTAATATATACACTGTCCAATCATTTTGTTATGACCACTTCCTTGTTTCTACATTCATTGTCCATTCTATCTGGTCCACTTACCATATAGAAGCACTTTGTAGTTCTACAATTACAGACTGGAGTCCATCTGTTTCTCTACATACTTTGTTAGTCCCCTTTACTCTGCTCTCTAATGGTCAGGACCCCCACAGATCAGGTACAATTGAGTGGTGGATCATTCACTGCAGTGACACTGACATGGTGGTGGTGTTTTAGTGTGTGTTGTATTGGTATAAGTGGATCGGACACAGCAGTGCTGCTGGAGTTTTTAAACACCTCAGTGTCATAGCTGGACTGAAAATTGTCCACCAGCCAAAAATGTCCAGCCATCAGCATCCTGTAGGCAGCATCCTGGGAGCACTGATGAAGGCTTAGATGATGACTAACACAAACTGCACAACAACAGATTGTGACTTGAGGTAGAGCAATAAGGTAGATGTGTCTAATAGAGTGCACAGTGAGTGAACACAGTGTTTTAAAACTCCAGTAGCAATGCTGTGTCTGATTCACTCATACCAGCTGAAGGCACACTACCACATTACCACCACACCAGTGTCACTGCAGTGCTGGGAATGATCCACCACCCAAATAGTACCTGATCTGTGCTGGTCCTGTGGGGGTCCTGACCATTAGAGAGCAGAGTAAAGGGGACGAACAAAGTATGTGGAAAAACAGATGGACTACAGTCTGTAATTGTAGAACTACAAAGTGCTTCTACAGTGGGTGTAGAAAAAAGGAGGTGGTCATAATAAAGTCATTGGACAGTGTGCACACACACACACACACACACACACACACAAGCACATATTGAAATTCAAGCTGAGGATCAGAATGGGGAAGAAAGTGATTTAAGTTACTTTGAACCTGGCATGGTGGTTGGTACTAGACGGACTGGTCTGTTGATCTACTGGGATCTGTAGGATTTACAGAGAATGGTCCAAAAAAGAGAAAATATCCAGTGAGTGGCAGTTCTCTATTTGAAAATGCCTTGTTGATGCCAGAGGAGAATTGCCAGACTTGTGTGAGCTGATAAAAAGGCAACAATAACTCAACTAACCATTCGTTACAACCAAGGTATGCAGAAGATCATCTCTGAATAATGCACAACACATCAAAACTTGAAGCAGATGGGCTACAGCAGATGGGCTGCAGCTGCAATTCACACAGCCTCATCACAACTGAATGATAGAAGATTGGAAAAATATTGCCTGATCTAGAGTCTTGATTTCTGAGCGTGTAATACCTTCATGAGCACAACAAGTTTCTGACCAGATAACACATTTACAGTCATGAACAGTCCAATTTTTGTGTCTTTTTGCTTGTCCCTGTCCGTTAGTTGCATCTTTTAGCCACAACCCTGCTGAGAATTTCGTTTAGACTGGGATTTTTGCCACTGCTGATAGAGCTGTACAACTGTACTCTTGGATACACCTGCAGTTTCAGCTACTTCCTTCACAATACAGCCATTAGCATGCCCAAAATACAATCACTCCTTTTTGCCAATTATGAACTTCTGCTTTGAGACCCATTTTAGACATGAAAAAGACATTAACTGCACTGTACTACCTCTTCTCAATCTATGAATCCTGTCGCACATCTCACACGTATATATAAAACCACCTACGGTGGTGCTTAAAAGTTTGTGAACCATTTAGAATTGTCTATATATTTCTGCATAAATATGACCTAAAACATCATCAGATTTCCACACAAGTCCTAAAAGTAGATAAAGAGAACCCAGTTAAACAAATGAGACACAAATATTATACTTGGTCATTTATGTATTGAGGAAAATGATCAAATATTACATATTAGTGAGTGGCAAAAGTATGTGAACCTCTAGGATTAGCAGTTAATTTGAAGGTGAAATTAGAGTCAGGTGTTTTACAACAATGGGATGACAATCAGGTGAGAGTGGGCACCCTGTTTTATTTAAAGATCAGGGATCTATCAAAGTGTATTATGGCATGAACAAAGAAGATTTCTGATGACCTCAGAAAAAGAGTTGTTGATGCTCATCAGGCTGGAAAAGGTTACAAAACCATATCTAAAGAGTTTGGACTCCACCAATCCACAGTCAGACAGATTGTGTACAAATAAAGGAAATCCAAGACCATTGTTACCCTCCCCAAAAGTGGTCGACCAACAAAGATCACTCCAAGAGCAAGGTGTGTAATAGTTGGCGAGGTCACAAAGGACCCCAGGGTAACTTCTAAGCAACTGAAGGCCTCTCTCACATTGGCTAATGTTAATGTTCATGAGTCCACCATCAAAGGAACACTGAACAACAAATGTGTGCATTTTTGCACACATTTTTGCACTTCCTAATATGTAGTATTGGATCATTTATTAATATTGGTAATATTGGTATATTTTTTTTGACTCATTTGTTTTACAGGGTTCTCTTTATCTACTTTTAGGACTTGTGTGAAAGTCCACCACTGTAGGAATGAGCTCAAGGTATGTTGCAAATATGTTGAATACTAAGGAGCTGCTACAAAAGCTGAAAGAGAAGGTTCATTGCACCAAAAGAGCAATGGGTATAAGAAGATATTCAAAACCTTGAACATTCCTAGGGTGACTACTGGGAGGATTGTATGGATGTTCAAAACTTAGAGCAGAGCAGCAAAACATGCTTGGCTGTTCAAGGAAGCTCAAATTTTTGTCAGGAGGCCTTTGTCTATTGGAATATATTATGTTGACAGATTACACCAAAATAGAACTTTTTGGGTTAAATGAGAAGCATTATGTCTGGAGAAGACAAACAAATACATTGCAGCATTAGACCCTTATCCCACCTGTGAAACATGGAGGTGGTAGTATCATGGTTTGGGCCTGTTTTGCTGCACCTGGGTCAGGATGGCTTGCCATCATTGATGGAATAATGAATTATGAGCAATTCCTGCTAATTCTGCTAATTCAAAGGAAAATGTCAGGACATCTCCGTAGAATGTGGGTCATGCAGCAAGACCTAAGCCCACAAGTCATTCTATCAAAAAATGGTTAAGAAAGACTAAAGTTAGTATTTTGAATCGTCAAGTCAAGTTCCTGACCTGATCCAATAATAAATTCTTTATCGCCAAGGTATGGGTTAAAATTCCTCCAAGCTTATGTGGGAAGACTTGATCAATAGTTATGAAAAATGTTTAGTTGCAATTTACTGTTGATTTTCAGGTCACACAGGATACAGAAACCACCGGATACAGGATACAGAAATTCTGTTCCCTCTAGGCTTAATTAGTGCTCTGTATGGACGTAGGATGTATGGGGATTTGTAAATAGGGGACCATTTCCATAGGGACCGGCAGTCCACTCCAAACAGCAAAAATGTGATTAACACCACAAGAAAAATCTCATGTCATGACATTAAAATATTATAGCATTAGGACATTATTAATGTGGGAACTTTGACAGCCCAAATACAAATACACACACATAAATATCTACCATAGGGTTATTGATGGTTGGATAATGTGATGTTTTGTTACTCACCGATTGTACTTCTGTGCTGACCGTTCTGGTCATGAATATGCTCCGCACTGTGGATATGGCTTCAAACCAGCAATCCATCTCCTCACTGCAGACAGAACAAAGTACTTCTGAAAAAGCTGGATTCTGGAAATGATCCACACTGTTTTCTGCTGTTCATACCAGTTGTGTAGCAAAACCCACAGATAGTAGTGTCTTTGATAGAATGTGCCATTTGTGAACAACAGAAACAGGTTTTCATTTTTTCAAAGCACACAGTTGCTGTCAAGTTACCTATGACCTGTCTACCTTGCACCATGACTAACCTGTTCTGTCCAATGAGGAAGTATTCTCTGTCCAGAACTTTCATGAACAGAACGCAGGAAGCTGAGCATCTGAAATTTTTTACAATCCATGGCCAAACTGTGTGCGAGTCCGGGCACAGGAAAAGCAGAGTGATCCTAAACGAAAACAACATATACTTCAGATAACTAGGCAGAAATCGTTGAACTTACCCATTATTTACATCAATTTGACATCGAGACTGTTATTATGATTCATGGATTAATATGAAGCAAACACGCATGGAATCTCTATAATCAAACAAAGGAAGTAGAATGGGTTGTACTGAACACCTCGGTGACTCTCAGTATTTCCACCTACCTTCCTAAACAAGCGCATAAAAAAGTGGTGGATGAAGAATCATGATCTTAACTTCAACAAACACCACTGAGATTAAATGAAATAGCAACAATAAGGGTTTATTGCCCATCATCTGATGCAGTCATGTTCCAAAATCGAGTGGGAAGCCTTCTCAAAAAAGTGAAGTCTGTTCTAGAAGATAAACTAGATAGACATACTAGAGTGATGTTTTTTGGATATCATTTTTTAAAACTGTTTCCTATAACAGTTATACCTGCAAACTGCAAAGTAAATAATTGGCAACAATTAGTTATTTTTATAGTAATATCTATTTTTCTCAGAGTTTTGGTTGAAATCAGTTTTTTTATTATTAAATTTAAGTTTCATTAAGTCATTAATACAAAGGTGAGACACTAAAACAGTGAGGGATCTAATATTTAGAGCCGCCATTACATATAGGAGTGGCAGAGGCTAATTTGTTTGATGGACGTTCCACACAATTAAAGGAAACAACAAACAGATCACATGTACTTGTCCTTTTAAAAAGAAAACATAATTGTGTGTATTTTGCCATTTTTTTAAGGAGAACAAAACACTCCAGGGTTAAAGTTATAGTAAACACAACCCCAATCTGGTCCAACCAAAGTCCATAGTCCATAGTTATTTTCCTCTAACGGCATTCCCTTTGCGCTTTCTTTTCTTTTCTTTGTTTTGACTTAGAATTCAAACGTATCCATAGAGTAGTGACTGGGTAACATACTGATAGATGTTGATTTTTCCTACTGCTTTCTCTTTGTTTTCATCTTTGAAGAACTTCAGCTCATACATGTTTTCACTGTTCTTACTTAATACAAAGTAGCGTCGCTTCCATGATTTCTGCACAAAGAACAAAAACAACAAATTGTCAGATATAGTCTGCCTTAAACTGTACGTTCATGTGTGGCTTAGCTTTGTATGAAGCATACCAAGTTCCTGAAAACCACAGATGGAGGGGGTGATTTGTACAGGTATCCACTCTGTACCTCCTCCACTGAAGTCTGGTAAAACCTGGAATTTCCTCCTGAAGAGGAAAACATCATTACAATCAGATTTGTTCACCAGTACAAAAATAAAGTACTAAATCTTGAAGTCTATGATACAAGGGTTAAAGGGTTGTGTAACACAGACACCTTCACAAATAGGAGAAATTTGTGACATCACACCGTTTTACACACCTTACACTGACCATGGTAACTGCTCACACATTTTCCTAAATAGACAGCTAATTATGATATTATACAAAGTGTTTTACATTGTCTTAACACTTTTCTACCATTTATATGACGTATGGTACAGACATACCTGAACTCCATGGTACACGCTTGCTGAACATCTGGGTCCTATGATATCTGCTGTGAAACAGACAGCGCAATTGTTACGTGTTGCAAGCAGGAATACAAAATGTGATATCACAAAACATGATTTACTAGGCTATGTGACAGTAATGCACAGAAGAAGCATACTGAAAAGATAATGAGCACAATGTCACCTACCTACAAATGCAAATGGACAACAAAAGTACTGAGTCATTTGAGATTTTCAAGAAAATAAGTACCTGTGTGAATGCATAGTTGCATTAAACATTTCTGTAGCTTTGTTAAACTGAAAAATGTTTTTTAAAAGCAATGATGATCTAATGCACAGTATTTTATATGGTTTTTCCAAGTGGTTAAATCCACTATGCTGTGCAATAAAACCCTGTTGCATGTCGGAGCCACACCTTAAGGGGGGTTATGTCACAAAGATATGACATAACCGAAGTTATTAACTGTCAAAATGTCATATTGAACATTAGTCATCTTTTTAATGGTACCAAAATAAATATCTTTAGGATATCCAGACTAACTAGTCTCTTAACTGTGCATTACACCTTTCAAACAAAACACTAAGCAGGTTGTACACTATGCTCAGGAAAGAGAAGAAAGCAGGTATGATGATAGATGAATTTGTTGGCTGGTATTATTGTATGTTAATTACACTGAAGTATCCTCAGTATTTAATGATGATGCACAGACATCAGACTTTAATTACTGCATCTAAGAGCACTTTATTTTTCTTTTTTTCTTGGTAATATGAACAGTAGTTAAGTAGTTAACAGTAGTAATAAAGAACATTTACAACTCTTTTTATGTTTACTTCAACAGTACATTGTTACACTACACACAAGTATAATTCAATATGAATCATAAACACATTAGAGAAAGTAATAATTACACTGTTGATTACATCACCAACCATGAGATTCTGTTTTGTCAATCATCTACCCATGGATTTTTTAATAAGATGATTTACCTGGAGCAGAAACTGGTGTCGGTCCTGCAAATCTGCAAAGCACATTCAGAAGCATGACAGTAGGCACAGGTCCCAGTCCTTTTGTAAAAAATCTATGACATCATTATGGGGCAGGGCTTCAGGCCTACAATGCACTTCCAGCAAGAGTTAGAATAAGTTGCAGTCCCTCCACATCTAAATTAAACCAAACCTTAAGACGTGTTTGAGTGTTTATATAACATAATATATGGCAGTGTATGGATCTGCTCTATAAAAAAACATTTCTCCATTCACTATTCATACTGTGTTCATTAAAAAAAACTTAGTCCTGATTATGTTTGTTTTAAGATGTATAAATTTACCAATTAAAAAAACCTTGTATTGTATGCCCTTGCATGTTAACCAATGCCTGGAGGAAGTAGGTAACTAAATTCCAGCACCTTCCTGGCATGAATAAATTAATAGGCGTGGCAGTGCCGACAATGAGCTCTTAACTCTGCAGTAATTGTTGGGGAATACCACCGGACATTTTCTCAAAGGAAGAGTATCCCTTCAAAGGCTTACGTACTTTATTCACTTCTTTACCTTCTCAAAAAAATAATCCCCTCTGCATTCCTATTAGGTCATTCCTTTTCATATTTTCATTTTCAGCCTTGATAGCAAAAGCAGTGGTGTATAAATGGGGACATTAGTTTCTGCGTCATTGCATTACAACCTGAGCAGACCTAGATTGTATTTCTGTATATATATGACATACGTTATAAGGTAAGATAAGATAAGACTTTATTGATCCCGAAGAACATTGCAGAGCCACAGTGGCAAAACCATATTGCAGAAGTAACAGGTAAAGATTTTTCAAGAAGAGAGTGGTAGGGGTTAGATGCAAGAGAGAAAATTATATATCTATATACATAAAGTGGTAACAGTGCAATAAGAGTGAGCAGTGTATATGAGTACATAATAGTAAATTAGTGTGTAAGCATGGTGCTATATACACAGTTGTATTATCAGCTGTGCTGTATTATCAGTGATTAATGCAATAAATACTTGTCCCCTGCCGCAAGTTATTGATCTCACTAAATACTCCTCTGTTAGTCTTATACCTGTATTATGTGCAATAAAATGAAATTGTGTGTATTCATGTTACTTAATCATAGTTTGGAGTTATTCCAAGCAGAACATGTTGAGATTATTCTCATTTCTGGCAAATGAAGAACATGTATCTTCGCGGAAGATTTCAACCAAGGCCACCCAAACAGGCCTCCACATTACCCATACTGCAGTTGCATGGATTGGATCACCATCTGCCAACCCCTTTTCATTTAATATGCATGTTTCCTCACTTTTGAGAAACCCTGTTTATTATTAGATTGTGGTCCAACCACTTGAACTACCTGTTTTTGTTTTTTTAGAACCCAGTTGCCTAATGTAAGTTGTCCCTAATGTAACCGTGTCTGCTTGTGTGGAGAATTAACCTTTTCTGATTTATCACCGTGACTTCTGGGTGAGTCCTAATAAAAATGCTAACTATTTATGCTCACTCATCTTTGAATGCCATGCATTACAAAAGGTTCAGTTGAAAGTTCAGAAGGTGCTTGAATAGAGCAGAAAAAAAGCATTTAAACAGTGAATTCCCAACACTTTGGACATTTCTCAAACATAGTTACTCTGCTATAAGCAAGGACCAAGTGGTAATAATGAACTAATTTAAATCCACCATATGGGACACAAGTGGAATAAATTTGCATACTATAAACTGAAGCAACTGAAATCTCATGATGCATATTCTTTGTTTTAACTGAAGTGGCACATCCAAAAGCACTGCTTGCATCTATTTTGTACCTACATTCATTCATATTCTAATTCACTTTATCCTTGGTCAGGGTCATGAGACAGCACCCTAGACAATCCTAGACAGGGCGCCAATCCATTGTAGGGCACATTCACACACACACACACACACGCACGCACACACGCTAAGGGCAATTAAGAAATATCTTAATTATATCTTTGGACGCATATCTTTGGACTGTGGGAGGAAACCAGAGCACCTGGAGCAAACCCACACAGACACAAGGTGGACATGCAAATTCCACACAGAAAAGACCCAGGTCACTCCAGCTCAGATCGAACCTAGGACCCTCCGTGCCTCCGTGCTGGCCTATTTCGTACCTGCTCAGGTGAAATTAATCAAAGTCTAAAGCTGCACACTGATACGTGTAAACAACCTTGCTCTGCTTGTCCCTGTGTCACAGATAATAAAGCTAACATAAGCGTAATCTTTGAGGAGCAAAGTAGAACATTATTAAAACAACAACAAGATTCTAATGCATCACGATTGCAGTTTTTATTTTACATGGTGAAGTCTCACTGTTTGCAGCCCACAGAATTTTATTGACATTTAATCAATCCAGTGGGAGTGAGTAACAGGAATTTGTACATTGCTGTATTCAAATTTTGAAATTTTAAAAATTGTATTTAGGTGAGAGCTCTGACATGCAACGGCATTCACCTTCCTGTGTTACGTCTTTTTGACAGCGTTTTTAGGGTGATTGTCATGCAAAGATCTGCTCATCTTGACTTATCTACAGTGGTGCTTGAAAGCTTGTGAACTCTTTAGGATTTTCTATATTTCTGCATGATTATGACCTACAACATCATCAGATTTTCACACAACTCCTAAAAGTAGATAAAGAGAACCCAGTTAAACAAATGAGACCAAAATATTATACTTTGGTCCATTTATTTATTGAGGAAAAATGATCCAATATTACATATTAGTGAAGTGGCAAAAGTATGGGTAAGAACCTCTAAGATTAGCAGTTTAATTTGAAGATGAAATTAGAGTCAGGTGTTTTCAATCAATGGGATGACAATCAGGTGTGAGTGGGCCCCCTGTTTTATTTAAAGAACAGGATCTATCAAAGTCTGCTCTTCACAACACGTGTTTGTGGAAGTGTATCATGGTAACGAACAAAGGAGATTTCTGAGGACCCTCAGAGCAAAAGAGTTGTTGATGCTCATCAGGCTGGAAAAGGTTACAAAATGGACTCCACCAATCCACAGTCAGACAGATTGGTACAAATGGAGCAAATTTAAGGACCATTGTTACCCTCTCCAGGGAGTGGTCGACCAACAAAGATCACTCCAAGGTGTGTATAATAGTTGGTGAGGTCACAAAGGACCCCAGGGTAACGTTATGCAACTGAAGGCCTCTCTCACATTGGCTAATGGCTAATGCTCATGGGTCCACCATCAGAAGAAACACTGAACACAATGGTGTGCATGGCAGGGTTGCAGGAGAAAGCCACTGCTCTTCAAAAAGAACATTGCTGCTCGTTTGCAGTTTCGCTAGAGATTCACGTGGACAAGCCAGAAGGCTTATTGGAAGAATGTTTTGTGGACGGATGAGACCAAAATAGAACTTTCTGGTTGAAAAGAAAAAGCGTTATGTTTGGAGAAAGGAAAACACTGCATTCCAGCATAAGAACCTTATCCTATTTGTTGAAACATGGTGGTGTTAGTATCATGGTTATGGGCCTGGTTTGGCTGCATCTGGGCCAGGACGGCTTGCCATCATTGATGGAACAATGAATTCTGAATTATATCAGAGAATTCTAAAGGAAAATGTCAGGACATCTGTCCATGAACTGAATCTCAAGAAAAGGTGGGTCATGCAGCAAGACAACGACCCTAAGCACACAAGCCGTTCTACCAAAGAATGGTTAAAGAAGAATAAAGTTAATGTTTTGGAATGGCCAAGTCAAAGTCCTGACCTTAAAACAATCGAAATGTTGAGGAAGGATCTGAAGTGAGCAGCTAATGTGAGGAAACCCACCAACATCCCTGAGCTGAAGCTGTTCTGTACGGAGGAATGGGCTAAAATTCCTCCAAGCCGGTGTGCAGGACTGATCAACAGTTACAGGAAAGTACAATATTTTTGTCTCAGTGGTTTAACTGGGTTCTCTTTATCTACTTTTAGGACTTGTGTGAAAATCTGATCATGTTTTAGGTCATATTTATGGGAAATATAGAAAATTCTAAAGGGTTCACACACTTTCAAGCACCACTGTAGCAGAGATCCATAGGTTTTTCTTAAGAATTTGAATGTACATGGCAGCATCCACTTTTCAGTCTTGACCATTTGCCCAGTTCCCACTGATGAAAAACAGCTCTGCAATGTAATGTTGCCACCACCATGCTTCACAGCTATAATGTGCTGTGTTTGGTTTGTACCAAACATAGCGCTTGGATTTCAGTCCAAAAATGTTTAAATAAATTTTTGCAATATATTACATTTAATTCCACTCCCTACACATTTTGTGTTGTTAGTTTTGTTTAGAAAATCAAACAAATGACAAAAAGCAGGAAAGAGACAAACATAAGTATGTATTACATTAGCTTGTACAGGTGTCTGTTCATGCTGTAGATTACATTTGTTTCTTTGACACTGCAATATAAAGTGTGTGGTGTGTCAAGTTAATATATCATTGTGAGGACCAAATATAGAAGGATCTGGCCTTACTGGTCCCCACATGGAAAACTGCCAGTTTTTAACAAAAGCTACAAGAAACCAAAAAACTCCTTTAGTTTACTGAGGTTAAGTTTAGGATCAGGTATAAGTGTACGTTTAGCTTTAATTATCTAAAGTAATTATGTAAATGGAAAGTCCTCACATTGATTGTGTGTGTGTGTGTGTGTGTGTGTGTTTGTGTGTGTGTGTGTGTGTGTGTGTGTGTAAAATACCTCTTACCTGTTGTTGAGCAGGCATAGATAGGCTACATACTAATGGTAAGTGCGTAAGTCTCTATAACAGGATGCAGGAACAAAATATAGCACATCTGCTTGTATAGTACATCTAGACATTCATATTAAATTAGGAGCATTTTTCTGATAGAACTATATTTCCAGTGGATATTTTGTTCTTCATGTGTTTGTTTTGTTACAGAAACTCATGTACTAGTGATTGTTTTGAGTGGGATTAATTTTATACTTTCTTAATGTGCCATCGGCCATTAAGATTAGGCTTTTTAGCATTGTGAGTTACATCGGCAAAAATGATGTTCTGTGGAGGTAAAATCCTGTAACTATTACTGTTATTAGCCAGCCATTTAATCAAAGAGTATGGTGACATGGCAAACATGCACTGCTGTCATCGCGGACTTGAAAGCACATTGCATATTTATTCATTGCACTTTCGGCTAACCCATTTTTCCATGCAACGGTGTCTTACCCTCACACATAAGTCATTTTATTGAGCTGAACTTCCTTGTACGTTTGTGTTCTTTCTGATCGTATCATTTTCAGTTCAGTGCATTCCAAGCTTGCAAAGTGATCAGCTTCATTCCTGGTTCACACACAAATATAAGTATTTTGTGACAGTAAGTATGTATTTTAATGACTGTAGTTTTTACAAGCTAGAAGTTTGTCTGATTTCAGCCTATTTTTTTTATTAAATATTGCAATTCATGTTGAAGTAAGGTACGACACCAGCCACAATTCCAAAACAAAACCCTCTGTTTAGAGAGATGTTTCTATATTTCACATAGACAAAAAAAGTGAATCAGAAAGATAAGACACACTAGTTTAATTTCCACCTTTCTGAAGACCAGCATGAGCTAGCGTTGTAGTACTCGAGTCCGGTCTCAGTTCCAACCTCATTTGAACTCATTTGGACTCAGTCTTGCCACAGTCTCGGGACAAGGTGGACTTGGAAATTGTAATTGTGTCGAGACCAGCTGAGTCCAATGTGTTTGTCTGAGGCGACGTTAATTATAAACAAATTTTTTTCATTGTTATTGAATATCAAGAATTCATTCAAACAGAATAAATCAGTCCTTTATCAACATGACTAAATAAAATCTGCAGGCAGATTGGATAACAGCAATAAACGTTACTGCTCTTCTCGTTTGGTATCCAATCAATGAAGAGATGTTTTCACATTCATAATAATAAAAATCACATAATAAAAATGGTTAGAATGCATGGTGTTGGCAATATTCAATTGACTTTATGTGGTGATTCTGAATAAGTTTGAGAGAAAAAGGGAAACACAATTATCACCATCATTTGTTTCCAAAAGTGTCTCCTGATTGATAATATTGAATATCAAATTTCAAAAAACAAAATTCATTGTCAGCACCCATTCTAATTAATGGTCTCTGTCATTAGCCACACTCACTGCTAACAGGTTCATAACATGAAGCATAGAGGCATGAAATCTCCAAAGAATTCTGTTTCCTCCTACCAGTCAACAAAGAAATGATTTGCCAACTTTCATGGAGAATGTGGTTGGTTTTCACAGAGCCCCGACCCTAACTTCATCAGGCACCTTGAGATTAATTGGAATGCCAACAGTGAGCCAGGGCTTATTGGTGATAAAATTATAGGCTCTTGAAAAGCGCTGGTCCGTGTCCAAGGTGCATCTCGGCCTATGCCCAGTGCATTCTGGCATAGGCTTCAGACATCCCTACAATCCCAAACCCTCACAAGGACATGCAGGGGTAACAAGGGATGCTCTGTTTGCGTTGGCGTTTAGTAAGCTATACATTATAGTTTTTTGGACTGGTGATGGGCAAAGTTCAGTGCTGTCCATACCAATAGATAGAAGTGGTTTTAAACAAACAGTCAGTGCTAACTTTGGTATACCCTGGTGGTGACTTGTACTTGACATTTATCTTCACAGAAACTGAGTAAATTCTACTCAGGAAATGGAAGTACTATTAGCATAATACATTTACATTTACAGCATTTAGCAGATGCCCTTATCCAGAGCGACTTACAATTGGTACAGTCTTACAATCCAAGCAATTGTGGGTTATGGGTCTTGCTCAAGGACCCAACAGTGGCAGCTTGGCAGATGTGGGATTTGAACCCTGGACCTTCTGGTCCAGAGTCCAGTACCTTAACCGCTAGGCTACCACAGTCCCTGTACAGGGTACCCTGTACCCTGTAATACAGTTTGATTTTATTCACTGTAGTGTACAGTGTATATGGTATAAAACATACTGATTCCTGATCAGCACCATGTAGACTCAGAGTTAAAGATGTCTTATCTTTACTGACTTGAAATCTGTCACAGCAGATCTGCTATAAAACAATGTCAACATGCCAGAGAAGATTTATCAAAGAGTATACAGTTCAGCTGAGGCACCTGGAGAGCAGAAAAACAAGGCATTCTGCAATATGATTCACAAGAAAGACAGGTGCTTTGTGCCAGGATGCACTGGACCATGACCGGCCAAATATTCAGTGATTTTCCATACACAGGTAAAACCATGAGTTTGGTCTTTAGTGAATTCACTAAAATACTAATGGTATTGACCGAGTTCTTCTATAGGTTGGCCCAAATCTTGCAGAACATACACATCTTTCACAAAAAAGATAGAAATGTTGGATTCCTGTCTTCGTTTAGTGGTTCTTGATGCAGTGCCATCTGAGGAATCAGAGATCACGCCTCTTCAGTTTAGGCTTGTGCCCTTGCCCTTAACACATTGCTCCTTTAATCTAGAGCAATGTTGTTCATCTGCTCATCTTTACTCCTATAATCACCTGATCACCTGTTTGAAATCACATCATTATTTGTTTTTCTTTACCTCATTACTAGCCCTAATTTGCCCAAATTGCTTTTTATATATATTGTACCAACTTTTTGGGGGTTGTAGGTCCTGCAGAAAGTGACACTGGTAACTTTCTAGAAAATTATATCTAATATATTAGCTCAGCACTTGTCATTAGCTAGGGCTTAACTGCCAAAGAAATACATAGCATAAGTATTTTTCAAGCAGGCCTACTTACATTTCCCTCATCTGCAGTTTTGCCATGAATATCCACCAGAGAACTGGTTCATACTTTATTGCTGTTACCAGTGTAGTGGACTTATTCCACAATGGACCACGAGTAATACTTAATATCAGTAAATCAGCTTTGTTACTGAAGTTTAGCATGTAATGTTTAATGCAGCTGAACATTCTATGGTGTTAGTTTGTAATATTCTTGCAGATTGCTTAACCACAGATGGAAACGCATTCAGACACAAAGTAGTTAACACTCACATTCGGGTCCTGGGATGAGGCCTCTGTGCAGTTCCAGACCAGTTCCCATGTTTAGCTCTTTAACATAATCCTTATGCCGTGGGTGGGGATACTCATATGTGGGTCGGTATTGCCAAGAACTCCAGCTACCCAAAGCACTGAACTAGTGAGCTTTACTTGACCTGAGTTTTACTTTGTATGACCTCTTTCATTATGTAACTATTTAACTGTACAGTAATATTAATGATGACACCCAGGCAAAGCAATTATTAATAGCATATGATCCTTTCAGGGTAATGAGTGAGTCTGAGATATGACACCAAAGCTATCACAGCTGTAAGATAGTGTCCCATTATAGACATGACACTTCATAGCTATAACAGATAAATCAGCGTTACATTATGAGATTAAACGAACTGTAGGATAACAAAATAATCCTGTCATTTTAAAATAAGCAGAAACTTAAGAATTTGAAATTGTATGTCATCTTGGAAAAACAGTGGGCAAAACAGTAATATAAACTTCTGTAACACCTGTTGCGTCTTCAATAAACTCCTGTCATCTTATACATTTCCAGCGTCAGTCAAAGGGCTATAAAGCTGGTGGTGAGCAGTCATTTTGCATGCTTGGATTACCTCACCAGACCCTAAAAGCTGATCAGTTCGTGTTACTGGCCGTCAGCCCAGGCTCACTCGCCTCTGTTCTTCTGTTCATGCGCACAAACCTTTCCTACCATTTGTGTTGCCATTCTCAAGAGCCCTGAAGGTCAGGGCCACCAGCTAATTATGGAAATACCTGTGTCTGTTTGCTGACAGTTTGGAAGTCAAGTAAAAAGAAATAAATACACGCATGAAAACAGATAACCACATCAGCCTCCCTAATCAATAACCAACAGTTTATAACCCGTCATGTCCTCATAGTCTTAACAAAATCAATTTGCATAAGGGGCGGTTATAAATACATCTCTTTGGCCAGCTGCATCTCTTTTTAGAACACAACAATTGCCCAGGAGAATGCCTTGAGTTAGTCCTACTAAACACAGACCACAGCCTTTTTTTCCTGACCAGATTTCTGGAATGTGAACCATGGCACAAGGGCAAAGGGTTCCATAATGGACGCTGCAGTTCTCAACCCGCAGCCTTGGCATGCCAGAATATAAAGGCTGGACCTTGGTGCTCATGATGAGGAAGGTTTGGTGGTATAGCAGAAGAGGAAACTTTGGTGGAGTACGTTTTCTGGACATTGTGGAGTTGGTTTATTGGAGTCATGAAGGCTCAATCTCAGGTAAAGCTGCATTTGAAATAAAAAAGGAACAAGAACTGGATGATATGACATTTATATTGAAGAAATAAGCCATTAGAGTGATTTTATCAGGGGTACAAGCGTTGATTAGATACATAAATCTTTAACCGAGTAATTAATTAATTAGTAATATCATTTGTAATAAATAATCAGTGCAGTGTAGTTTCTACCTTTGCAGTCCTGTATGTATAAGCCAAGCCAAGCCTTTTCCATTCATCAATGTGTGCCATACAGCTTACAATGAATCCGCTTTAGGGCGACTCTTATACAGTTTACAGATGAGATTTTCTCAGCACATAAACAGCAAATAACCATGGCATTATTTTACAGTACCCTCCTCATTATTAATTTTAAAAAATTGCATATGGTTAATTTTAATTCTGAATATAATCATTACTTCTGTCCAACTCTTTACACTATTCACCCACTGTTAATCCACCGGGTAAATCATAACTGACTGTAAAAGCTCATATTTGTAATGTGCAGCAAACTAACTGCCTAGTGTAACTGGTTTAAAAACCAATTGGCGCATTAATACAGAATGTAGTTGTCAGCTGGTGGTCACGGGTGTGCACTGATGACTTTAACCAATCAGATTTTAGAACTTAAACCAAGTGTTTTATAACAACATCTCGATTACTTACCTGGGTTACTTTCTGATATGAGAAACCGGTTGGGTGCTGAAGGCTATTTTGTACCAGTTGTTTCATTTTTTTTGCTTGTTTTTTCTTGTTAAGTCTTTAATAGTATGTACATTTTGAATTATTCTCCATGCCAACATTGTTATGTACATTTTATACATATTTTGTTGGTCTGCTGAAAATGTAAGCATACATACAGGGGTTAGATAATGAAACTGAAACACCTGTCATTTTAGTGTGGGAGGTTTCATGGCTAAATTGGACCAGTCTGGTGGCCAATCTTCATTAATTGCACATTGCACCAGTAAGAGCAGAGTGTGAAGGTTCAATTAGCAGGGTAAGAGCACAGTTTTGCTCAAAATATTGCAATGCACACAACATTATGCGTGACATACCAGAGTTCAGATGGTTTGATGAACATGAAAGTGAAGTTGAACATCTCCCATGGCCTGCACAATCACCAGTTTATTAGTAAATAGTAAATATTATTGAGCCACTTTGGGGTGTTTTGGAGAAGCGAGTCAGGAAAACGTTTTTCCTCCACCAGCATCATGTAGTGACCTGGCCACTATCCTGCAAGAAGAATGGCTTAAAATCCCTCTGACCACTGTGCAGGACTTGTATATGTCATTTCCATGACGAATTGACGGCTGTATTGGCCGCAAAAGGAGGCCCTGCCACCATACTAATAAATTATTGTGGTCCTAAAATGACAGGTGTTTTCAGTTTTCATTGTCCAACCCCTGAATATCTCTATTAACTTTTTTTAATTTAAGGACACAGCTATTAAACAACATGAGCACTTGAAAATGACAAAAGGAACATCCTTGCTTTCCGAATGAAAAAAACTGTCTGCAAAGCAAGCGGACTTTATTGTAAGTCATAAAAAATCAGCTATATTTTTGTACGAGTTGTGTTTTGTGATCTGCAAGGGGAAAGGGATCTATAAAGCTCTGATCTACCCATCATCTTAGAAAAAGACAACAACAGGACTTGAAAGAGAAGATAAAGAAGAAGTATGACGACATGAAGCGAGTGCTGGAAGAGGACATGCAAATCACACTGCGCCAGCTGTGAACATGGAGCAGGAGGCAATGGAGAGACACATTGAGGAGAATATTGAACGATGTTACCACCTAACACAGGAGCTAGAGCAGCAGCTAGTGCTGAGCTCCTCCACACAGCTGGACCAAGACAAAACACTCGATACCGCCAAGGTGACTGCCACTGTACTTGCACTGCCCGGATGTTTTAAAGACATATGATGTCATTATGTGGCTGGATCTAGTAACCCTCTTCTACATTTCTCATTCTCTCTCTGATCCATTCTATTATCTGTTATATAATCTACATGTATATACTCTCTTTCTCTCATTTTTTTCCATACAGTTTTTAGAGACAAACGAAAGGTGAGTACATGCTCGGCTGTTAAATGTACAGAAGTGTCCTATTAGAGTGGCCTGTTGAAGTGGAAGATTGAAGGTGTTTCCACTAGATTTTGGAACATAGCTATGGGGATTTACTTTCCATGTTGGTTTGAGGTTCAGGGCTCCGTGTAGGCCAGTCAAGTTCTTTCACACTGGTTGTATCAAGGGCATAAAGTTCATTTCAAGTTTAGCGTAATTAACAGTACAATTTCTCAAGAGCAATTTATTGAGGGGCATTCCAACAGTGCTACCAAAAGTACTGCTTTATTAAATGTATACAGGCCATAGGTTTTAATATTACTAAGAATGGCCAGTAGGTGGAACACTATATTAAGGACACAGTTTTTCCTAAGTACAATGAGTATGGCATGAACAGAATCGTATTTGAGAACCATCATAAAGATAGTTTCAATATCATTAAATATGTAGAAATCCCAGAAGTTTGAATCTGTTCATCTGGACTAGATTTTTGTTGGAGGAAAAACGTTTCGTCACTCATCTAAGTTTCTAGCGTAGCGTGTTTTGGGGTTTGAAAGCCACTGAGACACGGTGTTTTGGCAAATTCAGCAGATCGACGAGAGGAGAACAACAACCGCAGTCTAAGCGTAAACCAGTGGTGATTCCATATGTGGCAGGAACATCGGAACAATTGAGACGCATCTTGGCCAAAAACACGCGTCTCAGTGGCTTTCAAACCCCAAAAAAAAACAACGCTACGCCAGAAGACTGGTCCACCCCAAGGATCGGGTCCCCCAGCACAAACAGAGGAATTGTAGTGTACGCTGTTAAGTGCCGGGAGGATTGTACATTGGGGAAACCAAACAGCCACTGGATGGCACAACATAAGAATACCGCAGTGGACTGGTGCAATATGACAAAGAAGGATGCGAAAGCCGCCTTGGAAACACGAAGGCGGAAAGTAAAGAGAAAGTTATTTGTACTGAACACGCCCTGAAGGAACTAAGTCGCATTGAATCATGGATGATGGCCCCCCGGGGGTGTGGCAGGGCCCGGCCCAGGAAAATCTGCATCTTTGAAGAAGCTACCCTTCAACACAGTACAAGAACGAGGACGCAAAGAATCTGGGGCGCCCGTAGAGTGGATGGACATGGGAATGAACAGTAGAAGTTGATGGTTATCCCCTTAGTGGGAGGGGACAGAGACGGGAAACATTTTGCACCTCCAACCCTGGATGTAGTTCTTGGTACAAACAACCACGGCAAGGACCTACAGTAGCTGCGAAGCTCCACGACGCTTGTACCACGGGGAGCACGTACTATCTCTTTCAGTTATCCCTGCCGCATTCACCCGTGCCAAGGCCCTTCTACGGGAAAAGGTCATTATCAGCGGAGATAGGATTCCTAAAGAAGCAAGCTCAAGAGGGTTGACGAAAAATACGGAATCGAATATAGGGAAGCAACCAAACAGAGGAAATGTAAGTGTACGCTGTTCAGTGCCGGGAGGATTGTACATTGGGGAAACCAACAGCCCTGATGGCACACATAGAAGAGCTACCTCATCAGGTCAGGACTCTGCGGTTTACACCCACCTACAGGCCAGTGGCCACTCTTTCAAGATGAAGACGTGCAGATCCCTTGATAGGGAGGAATGCTGGTTTGAACGCGGAGTAAAAGAAGCCATTTTTGTAAAAGGGGAACGTCCATCCCTGAACCGAGGAGGGGGCCTCAGAGTACACCCTCTCACCATCTTACAATGGAGCCATCGCAGCCCTTCCCCAATCCTGTGTGAATGGCACACGGGCCATTGTCGTTAATGGCTATGTCAATCTGCATATTAAACGTGATCACCCGTCCATTGTTATGCAATGTGCTGGGTACCACTCGCTATGCAACGTGCTGTATATAAGACTGGGGAGGTTTTTTTCCAACTGCTGAGACTGAAGAAGTCACTTAGATGAGTGCCGAAATGTTTTCTCTGACAAAAATCTATGTCCAGAACCAGATTGAACAGATTCAACTTCTGGGGAGCTTAAGAACAGTTTTATAAAAGGTGAATAAAATACTTCAATTAATAACCACACTAAATCGAACTTCTTCAGAAATATTTACTTACTGAAGTCATCTTTAAAAATAAGCTCTGGACAATTATGCCACCAAATGAAGGGCAACTTTTAAATATGTACAATACTTTAATAATTTATCAATTGTAACAGTTTGTAGGTTCAGGTGATGTTAGGTAGTGGACCAAACCACAGTGAGGTAGTGCTGGGTGGTAATTTCCCATACAGTAAGCATTTTTTCATATACCTCCATACTAGTGCATAGCAGAAACAGCTCTAAACAAATAGGCAAGCTCGGCAAAAACAGTCTGTTACAGCTGGGAAAAGGCTCAATCAAGATTAAAGAAACAGAACATAGAAATGGATTACAAAGTGAGATCAGAGATGCAAATAAAGAACCCACATTATGAATGCAGTAACTTTCGGTTCAGAGTAATGATTAACAGAATTCAGGATAGTGTGTTATTGGAGCGAAAATACATCAGCCAATAATCGGCACCTCCCTCTGTTAAGCTCTGGTTTTTAAGACGTTGCAGATTGCACAATGAAATGTTCGGCAACTGTTTTCAATGCATTCTGGTTGTGTTAATTTTATGGGGCAACGTAAACCTTATGGTAATTAAAGCCTTCATTATATACATACTGTATATATAATGGAATCGGCCGATTTTGTGTGTGATCAGCTTCAGGTGGTCTCATATAATCGATTCTGTGGCAGTCAACCACATGAACGGCACAGTGCTTTTTACTCATTTTAATTCATAATTCAGATCAGGTTCAGTTCATAATTCAAAGTTTCAGTCACTCAATGGTTTGTTTGCTGACATGATGAGGAGGAAACGCTATAGATTTCGGCTGTTTTTGAGGGGTGCTACTTAGGCTAGTCAACTAGATAGGCTCCCTACATACGCTAACTGATGATGGACTAGGGACACTACTAAGGAGTTAGAGATTCATTTTGACACAAACCATGTCTCCAGCAAGGAAACTTTTGCAGCGTGCTGTTCAGATAAAACCATACATGGCGAAAGTAAGACAAAAATATCCGTGATATAATGTGAAACCGATAGAATCCTTAAAAATACGTTGAAATAAAATTTGCCCATACCACCCAGCTCTACTGTGATGTATATGAAGAGGGGAATGCAGTCTTCAAAATGTAAAGATTTATGTTTTTGCATTTATAATTAGCACAAATTCTTTCAATTCATATTACTATAAATTTAAAATTATATAGTTATGTTTTCAATAATTGTTTTTGTGGCGGGAGGCAACTCTGTTTCTCAGAGGAAGAATCCTCATATACATATATATATATATATGTATTGGAATTGACATTGGAATTGAGATGCTCTGCCAAAATCATAATAAAGAGACAGGATATCCCAGCTTCTATCTAACAGTGCTCATGCTGATGTTGTTTTCACAAGCAGTTCTGAAATCAGGAGTGAATGTTGCTATTGACAACGGACAATATAAAGCTGCATATGCTTACCGTATTTTTCGGACCATAAAGCGCATCGGATCATAAGACGCAATATCAACGATCGGCTGCTAACGGATCTATTTTCATACATAAAGCGCACCGGGTTATAAGGCGCATAAAATGAAACAAAACTCTTAAGTTCCGTCTGAAACTCAGTTTGGTCTTCTTTACCTGGCGCAGGGCTGCTTCTTGCTTCCTCCAAATCCGCTTCGAAAATGAATGAATGAATGCACATACCCTAATGCTGAAGCACATACCCTATTACCCCGCTATGCTGCGCACTACGGTGGCCGTAAGCTTCGTAACCTACCAAGGCTGTGCTAAAACATTTTGACAGATTTATGAGCGCCGTGTACCATCTACAATCGGTTCTAGGTCAGGAAGCACAGAATTAATTCATACATTAGACGCACCGCATTTTAAGGCGCACTGTCGATTTTTGAGAAAGTTAAAGTATTTTAAGTGCGCCTTATGGTCCGAAAAATACGGTAATTATAAAACTGAGTGGCCTACTGAGTTCCTAGTCTTTACTTTGCCATCACATAAATTACAGTTAATCGGGGCTGTAAGTTAATTTAGCAGTAGTAAGCGCTGTTGCCTCAGCGCCAGAGATCTTCAGTTTGATGGCCCAGACTCTGTTTTCATGTTCTCTGTGTGGGCTTCCTCCATGTATTTTGGTCCCCCCCACACACACATTCCAAATACATGCGTTAAGTCACTTGGCATCTCTAATGTGTCCCAGTGTAAGTGTGTATGCATGTGCCTTGCAATGGATTGGTGCCCTGCCTAGAGTTGTTCTCGCCTTGCAACCTTGTTTGGCCAGCTTCCTGTGACCCTGAATTGGATTAAGCGGGTATGGAAATGAATGATTGAGTGACATTGTGGAAAGGTAGCTTCCTATTATATGACAGTTGAAAGTCACAGTCTTCTTCAATATGAGCCAGTGTCCTTCAGTTGTTCCCCTATGGGGATGGCATGGCAATGCCTCATGCATCTGCTTGGAATGGAGTGGCAAAATGAGCTAAATTAATTATTAGCAGTGCCTTTGCAATGTATAACAATATTTTACCTATGCCAAGCAAGACAAATTAATGCAGGTCCTAGTGGCAAAAACTGTCCTTACAGTCTTCACTGTGATAACCTTGTAGTATTATTAACTATTTCCCCATTAATGTCATGTTTTCTCTTGCAGGGTAATGGATACGCTGAAGAAGACAGACCCAGAGTGCGAACTAATGGATGACTTTAAGAATGAGCAACTGCTCTGTTTAACCATAAATTTACTTCTGTTCATTCGCTCACAAGTCCCCGTTACTAAGAAACTCTTCCAGAGCTGTGAGCCTCCTGTTGATCTTTAGGACTACGGCTGACTTTGTAGCTCTACTTTGATGATAACCTGCTTTCTATCTCATATCCCTCTTTCAGATGCCCAAGAGGTGGTTCTGAATCCTGAGACCGCTCACCCGAAGCTCATCATTTCCCCTGCGGGAGATTCGGTTACGTATACAGACACATGGCAGGATGTGCCTGAAAACCCTTCACGCTTTGACAACACTCTGAACGTCATAAGCCGAGCAGGTTTCCATGAAGACCGCAACTACTGGGAGGTGCAGGTCAGTGGCAAAACCTACTGGGAGCTGGGACTCACCTATCCCAGCATCCCCAGGAGGGGTCGTGCAGAGGATTGCTGGCTGGGCCGTGGTCATGAGTCTTGGTGCGTTGAATACTTTAATGGTGACTACACAGCCTGGCACAATGGGGTGCCCCATGAACTCACCCACATAACTGGCAGGACCTTTGAGCGAATTGGGGTCTTCTCCAGCACGTACGGGGGTCTGGTGTGTTTCCTTGGTGCAGACACCATGACCCCGCTGTACAGTTTCTGTGCAGGCGCCTTTACAGACGCACTTCATCAAGCTGTATGTCCTGGCCACGACAACCAGGGGACCAACTGGAAACCACTGCTGATCCGTGACGCCTCCAGATCAGCTCCTACACTGTGATGGTGAAACCTGAATGAACTGTTCAGTAATGCTGTACACATACGACTGATTTGTGATTGATGTGTAAAAACTTAAGTGCACACAAATTATGGAAATAAATTTTAATAAAACACCAGGCTTGCAAAGGTATTCTTGATGTACAGCATTGGGATTTTGAAAAGGGCACCCATACCGAAACAATTTTGCAAGTGCAATTTTACTAAACACTGTAAAACAGTCCATTAAAATCAGTAATTTGGTTTCTTTTTATGTAGTTACACAATGATCAAATATGCTCTACCATAGTGTCACAGTATTCCCTGCATCGTTATTTCCTACTAATCATGACTAATCAGACATTGTGCAATTAAAAAAAAAACCTGAAAGAATTATGGAAATGAAAATACATTAAGATGGAATGGAAGGAATGACGGAAATAAACTTGAGCAAAATCCGTATTCTGGCAGAAGGGTGTCAAAAGACCAAAGAAATGTAAAAGAAAATCCAGCTGGTCGGAACAAACATAGTAGCTGCCTCTGTAAATTGTAAACTGAGAGAACATATAGTGACATTAATCCAGCAATAATCATGTTTTTATTAAAGGCTGCCATAAGTTTGTAAAGCTCAAATGAAAAGGTGAGTCTGCCAATAATTACAAATTATTAATTATATGAGTTATTCTTATTTATCTTTTCGTGTGATATGAATAGGTCAGAATTTCCAAGTTTTTACCATCTAAAACTTTCACATTACTCTTTAAAACATACTACAGTGGAATCATGAAATTCAAACTTAACTGGTTCCAGAAAGCCGTTCAAACTCCGATTTGTTTGAGATCGGAATCAGATTTCCCCATAAGTAATGTAAATAGGATTAATCCATTACTGAGCCTCAAATTGATTTGAACAGCTATATTTGTATGTAATTAATGATTAAAAGCATGAATAAAGCAAAGCATTGTAATATAATAATTAAAACATTAAATAACTGAAAAATTTGAATTTTTTGTTTAAATTTGGGGGCAAAAAAATTCAGACGGACCGTTCAATGTCTGAATTGTTCGAGTGAAGAGACGTTCAAATTATCCAGGTCTCACTGTATTTAAATTGTGAAAGAAAACATAACTAATGAGCTATACACTAAACTGGCCAATGTTTAAACAGCCATGTTGTTTTTGAAATCTCTGTATTTCTACTTAAATGGCCTAACACAGTGGTTCCAAAAATGTGTTTTAAAGTTCCTTTAATTTTTAAAGAAGCTGTAGCAGTTTGTAGAAGTTAGTCATTGCTCTTATACCCTGAGCTGAATTTGTGTTAAGTGTTACTTGGAAGTCTTCACCACACTAACAGACCCACCAAAGACTGAAAAAAGTGTTAAAAACTATTCAAAATGAATTTCTGATTTTTAAAAATGTGACTCACAAACACAGGCAGCAAGCTGCATAAGCTTTAATCTGAAGTATAAACTAGAAAGCTTTTTTATGTCATTTTATATCGATGACATATTCTCTACACCCTGGTAAAGAGGCTGTAATATAATCAGTTAAAATAAAGTTCTTTGGTCAACATAGAAACGACACAAGGAATTTGCTTCTTCTCACCAGACCAAGACTCAAAGTTGGTGGCCACATTATAGTTGACCCGTGTGAGGATCTGCATAATTTCCAGCTGTTTGCCAAACTCTGTGAGGACGCTACAGAGGGCCTGAACGAACCAAGAACCGTGTCCTGGATTCCTCCAGGAGTAGTAACCTGAAAAACAAACACACCAATGAACATCTAATACAACTAGCTCTAACACACCATTACAACTGATTTGTTAAATGTAGCATATTGGCCAAACCATACTCGTCAGGTGCAAATGATCTACTACTGTTGTTTATAAGGATTCAGAACTTAATTAACATGTTAGGCCTTTTTTTAAACAAAAGGATAAGGATCTCAAAACACAGCTAAGTATCTTTCACAAAGCAGAGGCGGGTTATAATAATACCTACATGTTCCTTGCTGGCACGCTCGGGCCAAGGAAAGACTAAGTACGCGGACGTACAAGCAAGTGCTCGAGGTTTATTTACAGTAAACATCTCAAACAACACAAACAAACCACGCAGACTTATCCTAAGCAAGATAACAAAGAACAAACACATCTATCACAGGAGACAGGCAAACAAGGTTAAGGTTAATGCAAACAATGCTAACAAACAATAACAAGGCTAAACACAAAACACAGCTTAAACATAAGACAAGTAACTACAGAATACAAGAGACTACACCAGAAAACCGAGACCGAGACACAAAGAGGCAAGACAAGGCAAAGGAGACAAACCAGCATAAAGGACAGGAGCAGACGGGAGCAGACGGGAGCAGACGGGAGCAGACGGGAGCAGACAGGAGCAGACAGGAGCAGACAGGAGCAGACAGGAGCAGACAGGAGCCAAGGCCAAACCATAGTGTGAAGAAGCCAGACAAGGAAGTGAACAGGAAGAGGGGTATTTATAGGAAAGGACAGCAGGTGGCAACAGCCCCACCTGCTGTCAAAACAGAAGACAGACGGGGGAGCTAAACTGGATAGATCAAGCTGGAGGCCGTGTATCATTGTTACACTTGCATGCAATTTGGCCTTTCTGAAATGTCATTATGAAAACGAAGTTAAGGGGACCTGTTCAAATATGATCTGGTAGAAAAAAAAAATCTAATGATAGACCCACCCCAAGACTAGTCACATCACTGCCAGTGTCCCACTTGAAGAGAGAACTTCAAGAGAGCTTATTTGTTTATTTATTTATTATTTATTCATATTTTTTCCAAAGACTCAACTTTCACACAAATGGTTAAGCTGATTATGACTTGTAAAGCAAAATTTAAGCATTTTCAAAAGTGGTCTCAGACTTTTGGTCCCCACTGTAACGTAACCTTTTATGACTTAGTAATTTAGAGAAAAAAGTTTGTAAACTCTTGCTTCATAAAAGATTTTTGTCAAATCTAGACTTATTGTCTTCCTATTATGGTACTGGTTCAGTGTTGCCATACCTAATGTTGTAACAAAATCAATTTTTTTCCACTTTTTACTCCTGTCTATTCCCTGGTCAGGGTTCCAATAGACACCGGCGCCTATCCATTGAGAACACAGGATGCAGGCATCGGTGTGCCATGGGGGGATGCCAGTGATCCCCTGACTGGCCTCCGCTCCTTCAGACACAGTCAATCGTGCCTGCATGATGCCCGACTCAAAACCAGGTTTCTGTGGTGGTGGAGTAGCGTCTTAGACCACTACCCCACCCATACGCCCGATGTCAGGATGCCTTTGTAAAATAAAACCTTCACAAACATTTTCAAACATGCTATTTGACTTAGCTTTTGGCTGGAGAATATTTATTCTGCAATGTGAAACACACATTACCTGGAACAGTTGAGTAGGCAAATAAAAAGTCTGCCTCCACCGGAATCTTGTGCCTTGGATTTGCATCTGACTCTATGCTGTCGTTATGCGATCCAGCGTCAGCGTATATGCCATCATCGGTCTCTGTACCTCGGCACGCCTGTGAGAACAACTCATTAATATCCTCCACAAGCGCACAAGAAAGAGTTAGTTACGTAAGTGAACCTGCTGAGTAAAGAAAATAGTACAAATGATCAGTGATTATTCTGTATACATCTCTGGAAGAAATTAAGAGACCACTGCAAAATGATCAGCTTCTCTGGTTTTACTATTAGTAGATACTCTATGTGTTTGAGTGAAATGGAACGTGATTGTTTTATTCTACGCTATACTGACAAATTCCAAAAAAAATATTTATTGGCAACAATGATGAGAGCATTTATTTGCTGTAAATGACAACTGGTCATAATAACCAAGAAGATGCAGCGTTTTCAGACCTCAATTACAAATACCTTTCTGATACCTTCCCTGCCTAAGCCTTTCCATACATGCACATGGAAAGGCAGGGAGATTCCAGAACAGAGCCATACTGCCAATATATAACGTTCTGCCATAGGTGTAGTTGGGGGGGTTGCTTTTTCACCCACAGGTTCATGCTGGATGCCTTCCAATCACGGACAGCTACTCCATTTTGTGAGTTTCAATGTGTTAATAAATACCTACATACTGTTCGTTTGGTTTATCCTGTGAAGAGAGTAAGAGAGAAGCAATAAGACTTAAAGGACTGATACCGTCTGAAGCTAGGCAGAATGGAAATAAAACATGATGACGTCACAGACGTGCAAATTAACACATTACATCATCTAGCCCAAAGTGAAGCCCACAGTTGAAATGAAAGCTACTCCATTGCTTTCGGCAATAAACTTTTGGCAACAAAATGAATTGCTTCAGGTGATCAGCTAATCTGTACCGCATTAAGTAGAATGAGGTGTGTCTGTGTTGGAATGGAATTGCTGCCATACATGTAGAACGTTTGGAGTGATCTCTTAATTCTTTTCCAGAGCTGTGTCTCTTTTTGAGCTCCTCTTACCTGGATGAAGAAGAGTTTAGGTTTGCCCACGAGGCTCTTGCACATGTCTCCTCTGAACAGTGATGTCAACTTCTTGATGGGCATGTCTCCATCTGTTCCATAGATCATGCCTTCATCTCCATGGCTTAGCAGGATGCAGGCAAAGCAGGATCTGTCGCTGTGATCTTCCCTCGAGGCTGAAATATGAAGCATGTGCACGTGCTACATTACATGTGTAACATTTTGCTTAACTTATATATAACTATGCACCGGCTGTGATCTGAGGAAACATTTGAGTTAAGAAAAAAAACACATTTCCGCACACATGGCTTCAAACAGAAATAAAAAACATGCGATACAAAGCTCTACAACACTCAAAACCACGTGCCCTGGATATTACCACGCCAGGTCCGCGCGCTTCATAATTATGCCTGATACTATGCAGCATGTGACAGAGCACACACAGATGTTTTCCTAAAGGGCAGCTGTTGTTAATAGACAAAATGTTTCACCTATTCCCCTCGAGTACCACATTAGGTGTCAGAGTACATCTAAAACAGGGAACTGTGCAACCACACTGTTTGGATCTGGATTCAGAAATGTTTCACTTTTTGGTTTCTTTTTCTAACAAATGCAGTCTTTGTGTCACATATATTTATACGATCACAGCACTATATTGAGAACTTAGTTGACACAACAAACCAGTTGTTGCATATGCATATGTAAATTGAAGCCATCATTATATTAGCTCATTTAAGTACTGTCCTTTCATTAACAGTCAGTTAGTGATACAGACAGTATATAGACACCCATAAGAAAAAATTAAGTGCCTCAGGATACTTAATGGTGATTCTCATTAATATTTAATTTGCACCAAAAAGGACACATACATTCATTTCGGTTTAAAGGTGTTTACCTTGAAAAGTTCAAGCTCAGCCTGGGGTAAGAGCCTATTATAATATATATATATATATATACCCTCTCAGCTATCTGTTGCAGCTCCATACTGCCCATGGCGCTCTTTCTGCTTCAGCCCTGACTGACTCGCTTCCTACTCAGTTGGCCATTCCCACTGCCATCGGAGAGGAAGCCAATAATGGAAACCCGGTCAGTACTCTCTCTCTCCGCATGTCTGCCATTGCACTCCAAATGAAAACACCTGCATTCACCCCGATTCCTGACCATTCCGGAGCTGCCCTGGCTGCAGCAACACAACCCTGTCCTCTCCTGGGTAGGTCTGCACTCGCCCTCTCACTTTTCCTGTGGTCCCCAGGTGGTCATTCCTTAGGTTGCAGTATTCTTCTTCCTGTCTCTCTATGGACTACCAAGGATCCCATTTGAAAAGGCAGGATGCCGAGGTCCGACTCATGAGTTACTCTTCCCCTAAGGGTGTTTACACTCTTATGTGGTTTTGCCAAGCCAAGCCTCTGAAAAATCCTGTCCTCTTTTGCAAATGTTCTCAGCTGGCACACCTCCTAGATTCTGATATAAAATATATTTCCCTATGTCCCAGCAGAGTATCTCTCACTGTGTCTGACCCTGAGTGCTTCTTTCTCTCCATTTTCTCAGAACACCTTTATCTTCAAAGGTTCTATCCTCTGCTTCAGGTTTCTCAAATCTTGTGAATTTGTCCAACTGAACCTTCACCCACTTGTACTTCTACACTTTCTTTGGCCCATCTATCTAAGTTGATCCTGTGATCAGAGAGTGCAGCAGAGGGCTATAGAGCAAGTGGGCTTGCCATTCTTGTAGAAACTATGTTTCCCAGAATGCCTTGTGGGCTCTGCCTTTCTTACAGCTGTAGGTAGTGCATAAAAGAGTGGACAATGCTGTTGTTCACTGCTGTACCATTAGTAGAGGGACATAGAGCCCTAGGACATTGAGTGTCTATGTGTGTATATGAAAGATTATCTTGAAAAAGAAGAAAAAAAGCAATAAATACTAATGAGTCCTAAAATGAAAAGAAAGAAAAAAGAAAGAAGGAAAGAAAGAAAGCTAATGAATGATAATGAATGGAAAGAGATAACAGAGAAAGTAAGGTTACAACAATTACAAAGTGAAGCTGCAAGAGATAAGAAAGAAAGAGAATGATGCTTAAACCCAGACCCAAAGAAGTGTTCAACTTGAGCAAGTTAAATAATTGTTTAAATCATGATCTGAAGAGAGCTGAAATAAATATGTAAATTATTTTTAAACAGTGAAAAAGTACCTCTATTACGTATATTCTTAAGGAATAAATTTAAAAATAAAGGAAAACCGAACATTTATTTGAGTTTGCAAGATTGTGAGCACCAACTCAGCTTTAGTTCATGGATGCCATTTTAGGTATCTCAAATTTGCTAGACGTCATTTTGAGTTCCTCATTGCTGGTAGATGCCATTTTGGAACCACTTTCTTTACAAGTCTTTTTTGTCACTGCATCCCATAGGTGTGCTTGCTCTGGTTGCCAATACAGCCACCCTGTGTCAATTTTATCACATTAATCATTATTAATCAAATATTTGCTCGCTCAGGTATAATTGTATACCTGTTTTATTGATTAAGTTTCATGCTTTTTATTACTAAAATAGCTTAGGATTAAAGCCACCTTAACATTTCGCTTGTTTCTTTGGTCAATGATATTCTGATAAAACCAGGCATGTCTAGTAACTAGTACACACATTTCAATTATTCTAAAGCTGAGACTATTTCAATGGCTTAACCAGCCAAGAAAGCCCCAAAAAACACAACAATAACAAAAGAAGGTTAACATCTTTTTTCTTATTTAATGTGTGAATACCTCACCTTCTTGCAGTACACGTTCCATTTCCGTACATTTTAGGTCTTTGTGAGTAAAAACCTCAAAACCCAGGTTTGTAAAGCATGTCGACAATCTTTGCGCGTCCTGATCTGTGCCAGTGCGTACATTCATCCCTTAAACGCACAATAAAAAAAGAAAACAATTCATTTCAAAGTGCAGCTCAATTCATATACTGTAGTATCAGATACATCACATGGACAACAAACACACTATATAGCCAAATGTCTGTGAACACTAAAAAACTTTGAAAAGCCTGGGTATGTGCTACAACAGCTTTCACTCTACTAAAAAGACACTGCACTCGATTTTTTTCTAACATGACTGTGAGGTCAGGCTGCTTGCATTCCAATCATAAAAGAGAGGTGCCTGATGGACCAGCCAAGTTCTCTATCAGTGTTTGTTTAGGAGGTCACTGGGGAGGTGGAAACCTGTGAAAGTGACATATTGACATGTTCAGTTAAATCCATTCTACTGTTGCTGTTTGCCTAGGAAGAGCCATAATATAAACCTGTTAGGTGTGGGTGTGGCTAACATAACAGAGATCACTAAATAGTTGCCATGCCTACATTCTTTGTGTCTATGAATAGGTCAATGCTTACGACATAAAACTGTATGATCATTTAAATGCAAATTTTACATGGCATGCAGACATTTAAAGAGGGTGTACCTGTATCTTTATCAAAGTTCTTGTTGTTGATGATGATGCATTTTCCCACCTGCCGGTAGTTCATCTTATACTGGAATGAGGGTGATGTGATTCTGTCCTTTCTTTCATTCTTGTTCTTACTACATACAACAATGAAAAACTGTATATCAAACAACATATCAAACTGTAGTCTACAGTACACACAATTCATGATGCATCAACACCTCGTTTCAAAAATAAACAAATACACTCTAGTGAATCACTACACTACAATGGAAATATGAAAGGCATGTCAGAGATTATTACAGGTTCATATGGCCTTCCCCCACAACAACAAAGAGTCTATAATTGCCAAATATTATGTTAACGACATGTTTACATGTCATTATTTTCCCAATATGGGTCATGTTCACATGTCTCACAACTGCTAAACAGGTTTTTAAGTCCCATGAACATATTTCCCGCTATGTATACAGTAGTCCTCAATGGCCACTAAAAACATATTAAATATATGCATTCTAGAAGAACTGATTCCTCACTGTTCCACGTATCCATACATCACACACACTTTTGTGGAACTACAGCTCCATTGAAATCTCATATGATCTGGAGCACAAGGGTGCCAGAGCTACCCACTCTCCCCTATAGGCCCTGGCATGACTAGCTGGTGTTCAGATGGAAAAAGAGCTGCCTTACCTGGTTTCTTCATGTAGCGCTATGCCACTCTGCATTGAGACGTGTTGCCTTCTTTCTAGCGTAAAGTATTTGAGTCCAAATGCAACCCTTTTGGGTTCTAATTGTCCTTAGAGTGTGGCTGTGCTAGGAAACTGACATGCTCTCTGCACTATAACAAGTGGAGTGATGGCTATGTTGGCCAGGGGAGATGCATGCTACCTGAGTCAGCAGCTACACCAACAGAACTTTCTAAGCCTATTCAGCTATGCTGCTGAGGTCACGCTTTGCACCACTGTCCCCCTGGTTTACAAGCTAACTCGTCTTTGTACAGTCATATGAGCTCATACAAATCACAGTGTGGGAAGGCCTATAATCACTGTAGTATATTTATTATACCTATTTATGGGAATCACACCCAATCAGCTCCCACGATAGTGGGCTGTGAAGAACGGACGGAACATGGATTTATTTTCCATGTTCTTCATATAGCTGAGTGACGTCTGGATGAAAATTATATCTATACTGAAAAATGCAATTTAATTATGAAGGGCTTACCTGAGCCAAAGTTAATATAAATTACAAATGCAGAGGCATGTATACACAACAACTGATGTATTCTGTAGAATTCTTCAGACATAATATCTACAGGTTTCTTATTATTGTGTTTCGAAAACCTAACACTACCCTTACCCCCATAAGATTTAATAATATCTAAAAGGAGATGTAAAACCAGAATTGGTTCACCCTTACCCTATTTACCATAAAAGACGTGTAAGGGCAGTTTACTCACCCTCCAAAGAGAGGAAATCTAGCCTTCCTATCAGGCTTTGCATCTGGGACGTCACACCAGATTTCCCCTTCCTCCTCATGTTCATCCTGCTCATGTACATCTTCAAGCATTTTGCAACTACAGTATATGCATTGAAGAATCCATAGATTATCAATGGTGGTCAAATGATTGTCAATGAATAAAAACAGCAGTAATAGTGCCAAATGTCACAACAATCACAGCCTGGTTGTTTTATAATCTATTTTTACTGAATGTAATAAATGTCTGTGAGTATTACAAACACTTTGTACAATTCCTTAAATCTTCTGAAAAAAAAATCCTTTCTTGGACTACTGGGGCTATTATGTTAAGTTCATTTGCGAGGACGTAAGGCATAACCGGCAGCATAGTTTGCATAGTGGGAATCAACACTAGACAGGAGGTGCCTGTGAAGGGCTTCATCCTTGTTTTTCCTAGTGTGCTTTTGTGTATCGTGCGTGTGTGTGTTTGTCTGTCTGGTCATCTTTGGCGGCATCTGGTGGCAGTGATTGTATCCAGCACCTGAGACGCGAATTCTCCAACCAGCCAATAGATCGTGCAGCTCATTATCACACACTTGCTGATCATCAGAAGGCAATCAGCACGCTCTACTTAAGAAGAGGCTTAGAGGCTGGCTGCTTAGTAAATCACATTTACTAAGCGTATTTATTATTAATGTGTGTTTTCTCTGCTTTGTTCATGCCTGTTGCTGCATCCCTGAGCTTGCCCTTCCCTTCTGCCAGCGTGCTCACAGGAATGCAACTGGATCTACACAGCGCGTCTCACTTCCACAAATTGCACGAATCTTCACTGTTTGTCACTCACTGCACCACAGACTCACCGAAAGCAGCAGCACACACACACTTCTCACTTTTGTAAATAAACAGCACTTTGAATATTACTCCGGCTCTGCTCTCTTGTCAAACTGCAAATTGGTTCTCAAACCCTGGGGCTTTGCTTCATGACCGCCATAACATTTATATGGGACTATGGGAGAAAACTTTACTCTGACATGGGGAGAACACACAGTTACATTTACATTTACAGCATTTAGCAGACGCCCTTATCCAGAGCGACTGATACAACTGATACAATCTTACAATCCAAGCAATTGTGGGTTAAGGGCCTTGCTCAACGACTCAACAGTGGCAGCTTGGCAGAGGTGGGATTTGAACCCTGGACTTTTTGGTCCATAGTCCAGTACCTTAACTGCTAGGCTACCACAGTCCCACACAAACTCCACATGTGGAGTCTGGGCCAGAATGGAACCGGAGACCTCTGGAGTGGTGAGGTGACAACACTAACCACTGTGTCATCGGGCTGCTCTTGTTTATACTATTATATTGTTAATACAAAAGCTATTAACGACATCAAAAAACTGATATGGAGTTATGTAATGTAATTAGGTAACAAAATTTATTGTATATTCATGCTTGTTTCTCTCTCTCTATCTCTCTCGTATATTAAAAACTGTTAATATAGAATTAGTTATAATATTAATAAATGACTACTAAAGTTTCTCCTGAAATGCATACAGTTGCATAATACTGTTAGGCAATATCACTTGCAATGCATACCTGCAAAATCCTAACACTATATATACAAATACTCTAAACACACTACATACAAAAACATAACACCACTGTCCTGCCCCATAAAAATAAACTGATTTTAAAACAAAAGCTGACATACAGTATACTCCCAAAGCAAATCGTTGTCAATATTATGATATTGAATAGTTATAAACAATGATATAATACATCACTACTCAATTGGTCCTAAAACCCAGGAAATAACGTACTGTGAAATTTGTCAGTAGAACCATGAAGTGGCCAAATTACCATCAGCATTCATAATAGAACTGTGAAAAAATTAAAAAAAAAAAGATTTATCATCTAAGCCACCCAAGGAGGTTGGGTCCCTTTTTGAGTCTTGGTCCTCCCAAGGTTTCTTCCTCATAAGGGAGTTTTTCCTTGCCACTGTCGCCCTGGGCTTGCCAAATTTGGGATTGGACGTAGTTATTAGGACATAATCTAAACTTGTAAAGTTGCTTTGAGACAATGCTCCATTGTAAAAAGCGCTATATAAATAGATCTGACTTGACTTGAAATAATTCATGGTCAGTTCAAAGTCAACCAAGTTTACAGTTGTACTATGAAATTTGACAGTGGAACCATGAAGTGGCCAAATTACCAAAAATTCATAGTAGAACTGTGAACTTCATGGTCAAACTGTGAAAGTTCATATTAAAACTGTCAAGCAAGTCACAGCTTTACTATGAAAATTGACAGTACATTTTTCCAGGGAATACACACAACTTAATAATGATGAGCATTTCACTTGCAGTGCATGACTGCAAGAACCTAACAATAAAATAAAATACTTTAGACATACTACATACAGTGCTGAAAACATATAAACACTGCTAAACAAAATTTCAAATTACAACAAACTATAACAAGGATGACATACTCCTTCAGTATAACATGTTCTCAGTGGGTTACCCTTATTAGAGTATGTAGCAGTTACTATATGTAATATTACAGGTTAGTTACAAATCTCACTTTATAAGTACAATAAAAACAATACTAATGCAATGCTAATTACTGGTTAGCTCCGTGATTAATGTAAACAAACAGTTACTCATAAGGCGAAGGAAAACTTACTTCAGTCACGCAGTGACCAGCGAAGGCTTTGGGTGAAGGATTACGAATGATTCTGCATCCCAGCACAGCTCTAATTTAGTCGTGTAAGAAAAAAGAAAACGAAAGAAAAAAAAAAAAAACTTCCGTCTTTATGACTACTCTAGCCAGTGAACTGAGCTACAGTTTATAAATCACACTGTCCGGACATACTTAAAGAGACAGTAAGCTATCAAATCTCACGGAGCCCTGACCTGATATATTCGCCAAACAGACTTTAATAAACGCATTTATAACTATCAATTAAGCTGTCTTAGAAATTTCTTGGAAATTCCGTTCAATATACTTTTAAAAACATTATTCTCTCTACATCTGTACTACATCACTACTTAGCAGAGGTGTGTATATCACATAAAAGAATAATAGTCAATCACAATTAATCATCTTAAAAATCATCTTTAAATTGTCCTCTATAGTACCCTGATTTTTCTTTAGATACTCTTTGCATCATTCACATATCTTTGTTTTCTTTGGGTTTCAGTTTTAAAAATCACAGGGCTACACATCTGGTTATACATAACGTCTATACATTTTTTTATTTGATAAGCTGAAAGTATATGGTTTAAACATAATATTTTAACACAGAAACTACAGCAGTCTCCCTTGCCTCACAAATAGTATGATCCAAGCAATGGCTTTGTGGCTCAGAGCATTAATGAAAGTTTTCTCACATTTGTTGGTGTCTTAGTCACAGTGTTCCCCTTATCCAAACAATCAAATGTTTTTCTGTCACAGATGTGGGAATGCCAGTCCAAAATAGCATTAAAATGTACAGTTTCTTGGGGGTACTGGTCTCCTGCTGAGCACCCCTAAAGCTCTGATTCTAAAATCACTCCTGTCTTTATAGCTCCAAATAATTCTAAAGTACATTTATTAGACTTTGAGGTTGTAGCTTTCTTTGCTGTTGGCTTACTTTCTCTACACATACAGTATTTGCAGCTTTTCCCATTTAATGTTTGTTGATTTTCTACATTAAATTAAGTTACGACAAACCCTCTGCAGACACCCTGGTTAAAGAAGTAAGCATTTCTCCAAGGATCAAGGTTGGAGATGAGCAGAAGATGCGGTGGTGCTATTTTTGCATAATTATGACCTAAAACTCCATCACAATTTCACGCAAGAGCAACAAGTAAATAAAGAGAACACAATTAAACAAATCAGACACAAATAAAATATTTGGTAATTTATTCATTCAGGAAAATTTTGTTATATACATATTTGTTATGTACATATTTAATTGTGGCAAAGGTATGTGAATCTCTAGGGTTTGCAGTTAAGTTGAAGATGAAATTGGAGACAGGTGTTTTCCATCAATGGAATGACAATCAGGTGTGAGTGGATGGTGTAGTGGCAGTGGTAGTGTATTTAAAGAACAGGGATCTATCAAAGTGTAATCTTCACATCGTGTTTGTGGAAGTGTATGACAAACAACATAAAAAAATATCATAATTTAGCCAACTGCCTGCAGTGGGAATGTACCCAATTCAATTTTTCACTCACATATAACACATACTGTATTTGTTTTTTGGGGGCAGTGGGGATGTCAGAAAACACATTAACTCTGACCATTTCAATTCTGATTTTGGTTACTTTCATATCTGGTACTGCAATCCTGTATTTGATATGTAACAATATAACTCTGTCTGAAAAGTTAGAATTCCTACCACTTTACATCAACAACTCCAGTGCACTACAATAATTTCAAAATGGTTGAAACAAGTCATGGATTATTACTAATGGGTGTCTAAACATGTGAAATGTAAAGAGCTACATTCTTCACTTCCACTTTGTTAATATATGTCTAGAGGTGGCAATTGTGATACAAGTGGTTTTACGTAGAAAAGTTGCTTTTATAAGTTTTCAATTCAAGATATCAGTGTGAAAAGTTAATTTACAATAAAAACATTTTTAATTCAGATTTATTTAATGATTTTATTTCATTTATTTTACACTGGGGATTAAATGGATACCAACCATTATTTGTTATACTGCATTTATTTGTATACTGTCAAACTTTGGTATAACATTCAATTTCCCACTATAACATATGAGCATGCATACATGCTGGCCTGCACTCACATGGCGCTTCAGCGATCTGGGCCCAAGCAGGCATACATCATCATGATGCAAGTTTTTGATTGGAAAATTTGTGCTTACACAGCTTCTTGACTGGACTGATATTGTGACTTTTTTTTAGAGAATGAGAAGGAGAAAGAGAGAGAGATACTGCACCATAACTCAATGCTCACGTGTTTACAGTAACACTTACTGTAGTAAAGTTAGGTACATTTAAATATTATATGTATACAGAATATATGTGTATACTGTATCTTATATAGTGGTGCTTGAAAGTTTGTGAACCATTTAGAATTTTCTATATTTCTGCATAAATATGACCTAAAAACATAATCAGATTTACACACAAGTCCTAAAAAATAGATAAAGAGAACCCAGTTAAACAAATGGGACAAAAAATGTTATACTTTGATCATTTATTTATGAGGAAAATGATCAAACATTTACAATAGGTGAGGGACAAAGTATGTGAACCTCTAGGGGGGGGATTATCAGGTAATTTGAATGTGAAATTAGAGTCAGGTTGTTTTCAGGTCAATGGGATGGCAATCAGGTGTTGAGGGGGGCACCCTGTTTTATTTAAAAGAAACAGGGATCTATCAAAGTTGTTCTTCACAACACGTTTGTGAAGTGTATCATAGCACAAACAAAGGAGATTTCTGAGGACCTCAGAACAAAGAGTGTGATGCCTCATCAGCTGGGAAAAGGTTACAAAACCATCTCTAAAGAGTTGGACTCCACATCCACAATCAGGGACAGATTGGGTACAAATGGAGAAATCAAGACCAATGTGACCCTCCAGGAGTGTTCGAAAAAACAAAAGATCACTCCAAGACAAGGCGGTGTAATAGTTGGCGAGGTCACAAAGGACCCCAGGGTAACTTTAAGCAAAATGAAGCCTCTTAATTGGCTAATGTTAAGTTCAGGAGTCCACCATCAGAAGAACACTGAACAACAATGGTGTGCATGGCAGGGTTTGCAAGGAGCGGTTGCTGATCTTTCTGCAGTTGATAAAGATCACTTGGCAAGCCGAAGGCTATATTGGAAGATGTTTTGTGGATGGCTGAGACCAAAAAATAAGAACTTTTTGGTTTAATTTAAAAAGAAAAGTTTATGTTTTTAGAACGGAAAACACTGCATTCCAGGCATAAGGCCCTTATCCCGTCTGTGACACATGGTGGTGTCAGTTCAAGGTTTTGGGGCTGTTGTGGTGCCATCTGGGCCAGGACGGCTTGCCCTCTTGATGGAACAATGAATTCTGAATTATACAGAGAATTTAAAGGAAAATGTCAGGAATCTGTCCATGAAACCTGATCTCAAGAGAAGGTGGGTTTTTCATGCAGCAGACAACGGACCCTAAGCACACAAGTCGTTCTACCAAAGAATGGTTTTAAAGAAGAATTAAAGTAAATGTGTTGGAATGGCACAGTCAAAAGTCTTTTAACTTTTGACTTTAGAATCTTAATCCAAATCGACAATGTTGGGAAGGACCTGAGTGAGCAATTCAGGTGACATCCCAGAGCTGAAGTTCTGTACAGAGGAATGGGATAAAGTTCCTCCGAGCCGGTGTGCAGGACTGATCAACAGTTTTTTATAGGGAAACGTTTTAGTACAGTATTTGACTGCACAGGGGGGGTCACACAAGATACTGAAAGCAAAGGTTCACATACTTTTGTCACTAACTATATGTAAATTGGGACCTTTTTCCTCAATAAATAAATGTCCAAGTATAATATTTTGGTCTCTTTTGTTTAACTGGGTTCTCTTTATCTACTTTTAGAACTTGTGTGAAAATCTGATGATCTTTTGGTCATATTTATGCAGGTCATATCCTTTTGTACATGTTCCAAAACCATTATTTTAATTAATACCTTTGTCCACTATTGTTGTCACTTAGTTTGAAATTATTGTTTTTTTATTGAATTTTTTGTTGTTTTTGTTGTAAAGCAATATTGTTCTCACGACAGTCATGCCAATAAACCTACTTTGAATCCTTGAGAGAGAGAGAGAGAGAGAGAGAGAGAGAGACAGACAGACAGACAGACAGACAGACAGACAGAGACAGAATGAGCAAGAACGAGAGTCTCCTTCGTCACTATGTAGTTAAGGTGACATTTTGAAGATATCAAGAAGGTAGGGGGTTTCCCATAATAAATATAGAATATAGGGCTCCTGTTATCCTGTTCTCTGACTTTTTGATATCCGAGCTATTTCCAGAAGCAAGGTACATTCAGATATTGAGGTTTGACTGTATTTTTAAAATAAAATATTTATGCTGTGAGATGTTTAATGGACTCACACTGTAGCTCTTGCTCTCACATCATGAACGCAAGCTCACACCTTCATTCAGATGCATTTATTTTTGGCCTGTCAGTTTTAAACGTAGTTTACCACCGAAGCCTCATGGACGGAAACCACATAATTTAACTAGTCATAAAACACATAACATAATGGAGGTGAGCGTAAACCTAAAGTATCCTCACAAGCGTCTTTAGCTTACACTATTAAAAGCAGGCTACAGAAAGCACAACAATGACTAAGCATATTAAAAAAATAAAATTAGTAACATGTTGGTTACACATTGGACCAGCATGCTCATTGTGACTCCATTCACCTATTTTTGAGAAAATCAGAGACATGTCTAGACCACCATGACGAACCTCCCTAAATGAACAACAGCAGCGTTGGTATTCCATTACATATACATAGGAGCATCTCCTTCCACTCTTTAATAACAGACAGCTTGACAGCCAGTTGCTCTAAAGAGGGGTGGAACCTTGCATCCAGGATGTGTAATAGACAGAGCTAGACTGTGACAGACCAGATCTAAGTTTAACACAGGTCAGAGAGTGGGACGCAAGAGGGAACAGTGGACTAACTGAAAGATTTTGCTTTCGCCTTAGAGGCCTGTCGGGACTACGAATTATAGCTTATAACCTTTTCCTATAGTGATTTCCTTAATAGGTGGAAAGATGAATATTCAAAACTGTGCCAGGTGTGGGTTTGTGGTGTACCCAGCTGAAAAGGTTAATCTCATTGGCCAGGTAAGAGAGGGTGTGTTTAATAAGTTTCCTGTTATGACACTATGACATTAGCTATCAGACATTAGCTTAAAATACTAATACTAACCTTAATTGTCTTAAATTAAAGCAGTGGTCTGACATTAGCGTGATGATGATGATGGTGGTGATGAGCTCTTGCTTTGTTAAGAGTATTTTTTGTCATATCTTGTATAATTTTCCCTGTAATGTCTGGGTGTATTAGAATTGTCTGCTAGGTCTTTTTGAAAAAACTGAGATTGGGAGCTTATTTCGCACATGCTGATTCTTATTCTGTCTCATAATCAGAAGGGCACCAAAGCATGCTTTCACTGTGAGGTCTGTAAGATGGTTCTCACTGCCAATAATTTTATAAGTCACCAGAAGAGGCCATACTGTCAAGTGTGGAGTACAGGATGTTGAAAGTATCCTAATATTTTCATATGCAGTATTTTTAGTAAACATAATTAAGCCATTAATTCTGTCTGTAAGTGTACCATAACATCAATAGGCCCAAACAACGCATTACCATTTCAACTTAGCCAAACTTTGAACTATAATTGTCTACTGAGTGTGATTATGTAATTACAGACACAATCCACGGAAACAACACCTCATAGTGTGTATGAATGTATGAAAAATCATGCAATTATTAACGCCAAAAACAGGCCCAGGCCCGTCATGAGGTGAGTTTGCAATCACAAGATTAGGACATCATACATTGAACACAGACAATTGTGTTCTGAGAGCTAACTGCAGTGTGTCTATGAATGTCTTGGTTGCAATAATTGTGATGATTTAATAGACCTATAAGCAGACAAAGTGTGATAATGTTTAACATGTAATATTTTTTATATACAGCAATGAATGCAGAGACAATGAACAAACTAAAAGAATAATGTTCTTCAGATTAAGAGTTCTGCTTTTAGATGAGAAAGAAAAAAAGAGTTGCTTGCAGCACAGTATGAAATAGTACATGTTATGAAGTGAGAAACAACACTTTTAATTTATTCATCCTGAGAATCTGCTGAAATGGTTAGATTGAATGAACTTCTTTAGAAGTGCCATAAAGTTGTTTTTGGGATGAGATCAAAGGCCTGACGTGACTCTACAGTTTGGAAGCGGACGGAGTTTCTGTCCTGAGCTATTCTGTTGTGTGACAGTGACATGGAAAACCCTGTCCGACCCACTTTATTACAATTGGTGGTTATATTTGTGCCACAGAAGCAATCTACTCTATTCCTTCCTCTTCTCATCTCCCCTCTCATCTGGAGATACCCACCGTCCTGTCTTTTAGGGGTCAGTAGAGTGGCACACTCTCTATAGGCTCGGCTGAAAACTCAGCACTAGTAATTAACGCTTCGTACTTCCTGGAAAAGGGCCACTATTAGCAGTCATTTCTGGTATGAAAGATTAGTACTGGTCCCTAGGGGGCAGTGTGAGATATTTGATAACTTAAAGAAAGTTATTTCCCACCCGGACTTAAACTCTGTCTAAAAAAGGTGTCTCAATGTAAGTTTTTAACCTGTGAATTGAGGTGAAGCAGTGGCGCAAGTGGTTAGCGCGGGTGCTGCACAGCTCCAGCGATAACCAGTTTAATTCCCAACACCAGACTCACACTGGGTCTCGGGGCTTTCTGTGGGTGGTACTCTGGTTCCCCCACATTCCAAAACACATGCATTAGGGTAAACTGGCCAGGTTGGACCAATTGTTACTGACAGATTTTAATAAAAAATATCTGTTGGAAAGGTCATATAAAAAAAACTGCACAAATACAGATGTTGTGCTCGGGTATATACCAAGACTTCCTTGATTCTAGAACGTTACTATGGGCAAACAAATGTGATGATTACATTGGAGCCCAAAAACTCAGAATAGGGGGCACAGTGGTGCGGTGGGTTAGTGCTGTAAAATCCACAGTGAGAAGTCCTGGGTTTCAAATCCCAAGGTGGAGTGCTCTGGGGGATGTTTGCATGTCCTTCTCCCTGTCTGTGTGGGTTTATCCTGGTACTCCAGTTTCCTCTTACAGTCCAAGACATGTGGTTAGGTTCATAGGTGTGTCTCTAAAGTGCCCCTAGTGTGTGTATGTATGAGTGATGACGTATATGTGCCCTATGATGAATTTTGACACATGTTTAGGGTTGCTCCTTCCTTGTGCCCTATGCTGCAGGCCCTGACACCGGCAACTCCCACAATCCGTCCATGATAGGGATTAAGCGATAAAACAAGTTAATGAATTCCATGATGATGAACACAGAGTTGCTGGACACTGAAGGTGAAGAACAACTCTGCAGAATAGGTGTTGAAAATTATTGGAGGAAATTCAGTGCAATACTAAGCAACCAAGAAGCATAAGAATAGAAGAATTATCCAGGCTTAGAAGTGCGAGTGGAGATAGGCATTGGTCACCGACCATCTCCAAAGAGAATCAAGAACAGCCGCTCTGATTGTGATGTTAAATAAATATAAATAACTCCTACTGGGTGTGGGAAGAACATCATCAGGACGTGCCAAAGACCAATTTTAACCATTCATAGTAAGACAAAAAAAATGAAAGTAAGGAAGTAGAAGTAAGTGTGTTGGAACTTCCAAAAGCGTAACTTTGTAACTTTCAAGGGTGGTGAACCACCAGTGAAATGTAGTGCCCTGCCTACAAAATCCCATGCATATTAATTTTACCACTAAATTAAAAAGGATTGGAGGTAAGGACTAATAATATAGTTTTTGTAATTCATCGGCACCCTTTACTGGTCACAGGCTCTTGGCTGGTTATATCTTTGTGGATGTTATGCACATTGAGTGAGTGAACTTGTATTTTGGAATCATCTTGATTATTCATATTCATCATAATATTTAATCGCCTACCTTTTGATCAGAATATGTTTTTTTTTTTCACTGCCCAAGTACAGGTTTAGCTAATGTATGCTCAATCACTGTGTTGGTTTTCAGATTATTAAATATTCGCGAGGAAGGAGGAGCGCTTCATGTCCATTTTAACTATGACATGAGATTGAAAGATATACAGGCAGGCTCACAAGTCGAAGCCAGATGACCAGCCAGGTAGAGGAACCAGTTCAATCTCTTTGTTGAGTAAACTGCTAAATCCAGAGATCAATTTAAATAAGGGGGAATCATACTAGTACTGAAATGTTTTCTAGGATATGAGTCTGCAGTTTCAGGCAGCAGGTATGGTACATCAGGGAGGTGTAACCAGCCAGGAAGTAGTAGTCCAAAGTCTCAGGAACAGAAAAGACCATCAGTGACGTAAGTGGATCACTGCCCCTGGTTGACACTGATTGCTGTGTACACAATCCACTGTTAAAGTCATGCATTCTATAAATGTATGTGTGTTTTGTAACGGGACTCACCTGGCTTTCCGACGATTGGGGGCCAGGCATTGGCAGGCATTGGCTCCTTTGCCTTTCAGGTTGAGCCTGACAGTCAGCACAAATCGCAACAGGCTTGATTGAAGGCTGTGCGATTGCATTAGTATTATCACGTGCAGATATATTAGGCTGTCGTTTGCTTATGGCGACACCCACTGATCAGGTACTTAAGGTCCGTCCTGTGTTCGTCGGTGTCGGCACCATCCCACCATGATGGGGGTACCATCGCCCATCGCAGCCTCACACGGCCAGATTGCTTTGTGCAGCGGACGTCGCCCCCCGGCCCCAATCGGTATGTTAGGGGATAATGGTAACTGATTCTTCGAAGGGATCAGTAAGCGGATCAGTAATAGTACGGCTAGGACGCCGGATGGTAACCGCTAGGAAGTAGTCTGAAGAGTCTGAACAGGGCCAAGCAAGGGCAAGGAGCGAGATGAGCGAGGATGCGAAGTTAACACAGTTCGCCTCTGTACTGAAATATTTTTTGTTGAGATTAAGTATTTAATTAGCACTAAGAACTTTATTTACTACACAGAAAAATTGCAAGGTCTATCTCTTTTTAGCTACTTTCTTTTAATTCTTCCCTACATCCCATTTCGTAAGGTCCTTTTTAACTCATTTGTTCACATTTCACTGTCTATTTTAATTTCATTTCCCACACTACACATGGGCCGTTTCTCAATAGGCATAACATGTATTTACTTGCATACTTTGAAATCATCAGTCGCGGCCCAAGTATGTTCCAGTTCAAAGTCCCAATATAGCCCCCAAGTATGCTCAAATGCCTGGATGGTTCTTGCTCCGCCCATATTATTGAGGATGCATCGGAGCAGACTTGGACAGCGAAATAAAATCCCAAATGCCATATGGGATATGCCGATTGTAATGGCGGATAATCGGGACTCCAAAATTGAATGTTAATAATTTTTCAAAGTCCTAAGTATTGTGCTGCAGAATGAGGTTATAAGATTTTTTAGTAAGTTTTAGTTGTTTGTTTTTTGTTTTTGTTTTTCAGTAGTTTTAAAATTCACCTGTGCAGTCAGTTTATCAAGATAGAGCCTACATGTGACCATTTACCATGTATTATGCAACAAACTCCTAGCATGATGGACCCTCTACAAAGACACCTCAATTAGAGTGAGCCTTTGAAATGCTGTAGTTAATCCATGGTGTCGCTGGAACCCAAGTTTTATTCTGAGTTTATGCTTAGTATGCCCCTAAAGCATTATTACAAAAGTTTCTCTTTTTTTACTTCCTGGGGTGCTTGCCCAATTTCTCAGTCTCCCCAGTTTGAAGTAAACAAGTTGTTCATTCTTTTGTCAGTACTCAAGTATGTTATATAATATTTTTTCGATGTTAAGATACAGTGGATAAGACATGTTTAAAAATCATGGTGTATGCCTTTAAAGTATACTGCATACCCCTGGATTTTGTATTCATAAATTGCCATTTAAATGCATTACTATAATTACCAGGTGAAGTACACAGAGTTGTCTGAGCAATCAAAAGGAAAGGGCAGCTTTCCCGCAATGCTCACACCAGCATATGAAGTAGCTAAGAAAGCTAACACTCTTGCTAGCAATGTAAGTAAAAACCCTTGCAGTTCAAATCACAGTGAGTCATGATCTGTTTGTGTCACAACAATTACAATCGGTCTGGTAACACATTTCACCTGCTATATATTTTTGCTTCATGTTCAGGTTGAGTATAAGAAGGGGCATGATGAGAGGGTATCAAAGTACACTACTGTGATTGATACACCAGAGGTTCTCCTGGCTAAATCCCAAGGAAAAATTGCCAGTGATGTAAGCATGATCATCAGATGTTCATTACATTTTATAAATGAAAGCTATAGAGGCACTCATCCGAGTGTACGTATTTAATTCATTATCCACAAAAACAGGTTGCCTACATGGAGGAATATGAACAGCAGCGAGGGAAGGGAAGTTTCCCTGCCCACTTTACTCCTGGATACCAAGTGGCTAAGCAGGCAAATGAGATGGTGAGCAAGGTAGGTCATTCTTGCATTCTCACATTTACTGAGATATATCTCACATGTCTAGAGCTGACTGACTTTGTTGCGCAGGTGAAGTACCAGCAGAAGTATGAGCAAGAGATCAAGGGTACGGCTAGCACTGAGGCTGGAGCTGCTGAGTTCACTCTAGCCAAGGAGAATGCAGAGAAGTTCAGCCAGGTAACATGCTTTATGCTTTTACATTTCAGCACATTTCAGGCCACTATTAATCATTGCTGTAATCAGGTAACGTACTCCCAAGTTTAAGCTACAGTCAAACCAGCAGTTCTCATGTTCAAGACATGTCCAAGACATCCTCATCCTCACACTAAAGTTGAAAGGTTTAAAGGGGGAATTGTAAGGACTAAGGGAGTTTAAGAAGGGAGTTTAAGAATCTGCAGTGGTCTGTAGTAGTGTAGGTTGGTGCCAGAGAAAAGCACTCTGTGTGGAGTTTGGCACGTTCTACCTATGTTCCTCCTACATCCCAAAAATATGAGAGTGGGTATTTTGGCTACACTAAATTGCCCATAGCTGTGCAAGAGTCTGAGTGAGTGAGTGAATGTGTGATTCCTTGTATTGGACTTGCACAGTCATTGACCATGGCTGAAATGGCATGCTGCCATAGAACATACTGTTCTTGTGTACTCTATATAATACTGCTACTCACATTGCAGTATGCAGTATAACATGTAGTATGTAAGAATCATCAACTGGTTTGCTATACATTCTCAGCAAATCTGTGACACTGATATCGTAGTAACATGTTAGTGTATATGTGGTGTTACAATGAATTTCACCATGTGGATTGTACACGTGTACAGATTTATTTCATTATTAATCGACTACGTTCCCTTAATCAGTGTTCAGTCTTTAACTACAGCATGCTGTTGACTGGATAGCTTTGGTTGGCAGGATATTCTGAGCCTAACAATGATACTGAAGTGTTTGAAATGCCAGCAACCAGTGTCACTGCTTTGATCGTAATGGTTATGAACCTACATGATACCTAGTAAATGGTAGTGTTGGAGAAGGTAAATAACTGTTTACCACCAAAGTGCATTCATGGGTGTACTCTGTGTATTGTACCATATATTAATTATGTAGACATATTCAGTATACAGTGGTACCTCGGTTCTCGACCACCTCGGAACTTGTCAAATTAGGTTCTCGACGCATTTTGACTACAGTACTCTACAATTCTTAGTGCAAATAAGTCCTCATGAGTTCTAAAAAGTATTAGTATTGACAGCCAAATGAAAGGAAAACAGTAACTGAATCCTCCAGAACACAGGCTACAGTTACCATTAGCAGCTATTCTAACACCTTGAGTTCACCAATCAAGTGTTTTGCTTTTACTTTTCACTTTGTATTCATTAAATCACATGAGATTTTTCAACACTTCATTATAAAATAAGCTTTGTGTAAATACTTTTGACCAACTGTAGGTTAATGTAAATGTTAATGTAAGTGTTAATGTGTAATAGGCTCTGCTATGATACAGCACAGACTATTTTAAACTCATTCTTTCATGATGCATTTAACTGAACATATCCCCATCATAAATCAGGGAGCACCTGTACATACAGCTCCATTAATGCATAGAATGCCTTATACAGTGTGGATTTTCTGGGGGTCTGGAACACATTAATTCAATTTACATCAAAAATTTGCTCAGTACTCATGTTTTTTGGTACTCGACAAGACTTCTGGAATGAATTAATGACGAGAACTGAGGTACCATTGTATTAATGTTGCACTACTTTGTCAGTATAATCAGTTCGAAGCAATTGTTTTTGACTCTTGTCTCTCAGCATGCATACACTGAAGAATATGAGCAGCAGAGAGGCAAAGGAAGCTTTCCTGCCATGATCACTCCTGGATACCAGATGGCTAAGAAAGCCAATGAAATGGCCAGTGATGTGAGTATCACAGTCCTCTTTACCATAAAGCTGCTGTATTTTATTCTTTACAGTAAAGCTGCTTTATCTATTATCTCTGGGGCATCAGTGGTGTGTAAGTGTTAAGTGGAATCATTGTTCTACGTTGGGCAATCAGTCTTACTGTGATGACTGCCAGGAACTAAATTATGTCACTCCTGAAGCGTTCCACAGACCAACTAGTCACAGTGTCTGAGTTTGTGTGTGAACAAGTGTATTTGCTCACACCAAGAGAATGCGATTTGACATGTGTATAGATGTTTGTGACCAGTCTTATCGCCTCTTTCCATTTTTAACCTGCAGCTGAAATATAAGAAGGACCTGAATAAAATGAGAGGCTCCTCTGCATACCATAGTTTGACCACAGATGAAAACCTAACACTGAAGAATGCCTGCAAGATGAATAAGCTTGTCAGCGAGGTGAAATGTCCTGAGATTTTTAACATTTTGTTAGTAGAAAAACATTGTATGCTTGTGGTAGTATGCCACCAATAGCACGGTCTGTACTAGTATAACAGCAACCTTGTTTTCACTAATTAATCTGGTATATGGGTTTATTTAATTGGTATAAATTTACTGTATTAGTAACTATTACATGCTATTAAACTTACTGTATAAGGAACAATTTAGAGTAGTCTACTAGAGCAGTCTTCACCATGCTTTTGGGAAGCAGAATACCAAGAAGAAAGCCCATGAGAGTATGCCACACCACACAGAAACAGTAACCACACATGGAAATCAAACCTGAGTCTCTATGCAACACCAATACAACCTTAGGCAAAACACCATGCTGCCCTTAGGGAGAAAGCTGTCTTAGTAGTTTAGATAAATGATTTGGAAGTTTACATTTGGAAAAGATGCTCCTGGAAAATAATGCTCCATAAATACTGCTAAAAATATTAAAGAGAGGTTTAATGAGCACCAGCATGAAGCCGATAATCTTCCACACAGTTAATCATCAGTGAATATTTATGAGAGGCTCTTCAACTAGGAGTTCTTTTGCCTACCACCTGTATATTAAACCACATACAAAAAAAGAGAAAAAGATTTAGATAAGCAAGAATGAGTTTTCATTTTAGTCAATAGTAAACCTTTTTAATCAGAACTGGCTGTTGTGTTATGTTAGTAAAACTGAATTTTAAAGTTACTAGTAGAACATAAGTGATGTCTATTACTATCCTCATACACACTTAACATTCCTTAAATGTCATCGGACAAGCAGAATCAAAATTATGAGCAATCAGATTGTGTTTCCCTTTGTCACTCCACATGGCAACCCAGGCCACAGTGTAATACCATGGATTAAAGACGCTTTATAAAATACTTTGGGTATGAGCTCACTCAGATATAAAGTATCCAAACATGTGGTTTGTTCATTTCTGACATGGATCTCCTGCTCCTCACAAACAGCATGGAGATAGACAATGATAATGGCCCATAAACTGTCACTGTACAGATATGGCAAGCAAGCATGTGCCTAAATGCCTTTTTTGATACCTGATACACTATTGCCTGCTGCCATATCACCATCCCAGCCTGATTTATGGGTTATGGAGTTAAGAGGCTTTCATATCAGACACAGGAAGGTCACATGAAGATTGTAACTAGAGCACCTCTTTATCAACTTGTATTTTTTACACTATAATAATTCACCACTTACTTGCGCTTGTACTTGTTTCAGGTTGAATACAAGAAGGACCTTGAAAACACAAAAGGACATAGCATCAATTACTGTGAGACACCACAGTTCAAAAATGTGTCCAAGATTTCTCAGTATACCAGTGATGTAAGTATGACGTCTATGAGGTATCTGGCCAAAGCATGTTCTGTATTTAAGTGGAAGGTTCCTGTGCAGAGCTCGTGCTAATTTCCATGACTTCCAATCACAATAATAGAAACAGAATCATATGGTAATGACAAGGTAAAATACTTTGACAGTAATATAAATGTACTTCAAGCATATAGCTGCAAATCGCTAGCTCACCAACGCAGGCATGATTGGTGTTGGTCCTGACCAGGATAAACACAGTTAAAATGTGAAATCTAAATTCAAAAATGAGTAGTACAATAGTTCAAGCATGATATTAGAGATTTGTTTCACCATATTGTTTTTGATTGCAGAATAAATACAAGGAGAAGTATACAAATCACATGAAAGGTCACTACGAAGGAACTGGGCTTGACAAGAAAACTATACATGCCATGAAAGTCAGAAAGCTGGCCAGTGATGTAAGACATCATTGTTTCTATTATTATTTATTTTGGTACGTTAGAATTAAATATGCTTGGGCTATATAAGGTCACACACTCTAATATTTCATTGGTCCGTCTTTAGCTTTGATTACGGCATGCATTTGCTGTGGAATTGTTTCCACAAGCTTCTGCAATGTCACAATTATTTCTGTCCAGAGTTACATTAATTTTTCCCCCAAGATCTTGTATTGATGATGGGAGATTTGAACCACTGCGCAAAGTCTTCTCCAGCACATCCCAATGGGGTTTCTCAATGGGGTTTAGGTCTGAACTCTGTGGTGGCCAATCCATGTGTGAAAATGATGTCTCTTGCTCCCTGAACCACTCTTTCACAATTTGACCCTTCTGAAACAGATGAACATCTTTTCCACGATCACAGGAGGTGCCTTTTGACATGGAAGCGACTCACTGCATCAGTTAGGATTAAATAACTTGTTGCCAGCTGAAACAGTAATTATCCGATGGGAGGCTCTTTTTTTAAATTATTTATCTATTTGCTTAGTTGGTGGTGACCTTGTTTTTGGCCAGACAGTGTATATATGTATTTAACATTTATATAAATATGCCAGAAAGACCGGCAATGTCTTCAAATTCAAATGCATGTGGGAGGTTTTTCTACAGATCAGCTTTATAAGATTTTGTTTCTAAGAAATGCTGGGATTTTTTCAATTCTAGGAACAAAAGAAGATGTGTTTGATGGTCATAGTACCTAGTGTGTTCACTCTAATTCTTTCAGACTTGTATTTTGTACACACAGTTTTTTCATCATGCTTTTTCTGACTTTTTTGTCCAAAGTATATTAATTAGAAAATGATATTTGCACAGAAGTTTGAATATACAATTACTGGATATATTATATGCACTGAGTTCATGTCATTTATTTCAGATTGCTTATAAGTCAGAGTACGAACAGGAACAGGGTGAATACAACTACCCAGCTGAGATCACCCCATCTTATCAGACCCAGAAGAAACTGGAACCTCTTAAAGATGTGAGTCTTCCTAACATTTTGAAATACATAAAGGCATTCTGTGTCAACATAATCATTATCTGAATGATGATCATTATGATGATGATGATGATGATGATGATGATGAAAGTATAATTGATCTTTCTATAGAAAAATTACAGACAGCACATTGATAAAGTGAAATACAGTCAGGTGACAGACACTCCTGACATCATTCAAGCTCGAATCAATGCTCAGCAACTTAGCACTGTAAGTATTTATTTCTTCCAAAGTTTGTTTGTTATCACTGATTACATGTAAAATGAAATAGAGTGGGCACCTCTGGCTAAATTCAATGTCTTTCTTATTTTTATTTATTTATTTATTTATTTATTTGTCTACATCTCTTCCTTCTATGACATGTGTTAGGTTGATTAGGTTGTGTTAGGTCTATCTAAATTGCCCCAGTATGAGTGTTATTGACGAGTGCAGTTGTAACTTTGCTTCTGTAATGGATAATCTTAATAACTTGCAATTAGTAAACTTTAAATAAATAAAAATATGTTTACTAGCCTTCATGTGCTCATCTGCTTTGTAAAAGTCAGTGGTCTTCAGATCCTCTGTCAGGTACTTAGTGGATTTTGTGTGTAAGTACAACACTGAGTGACGCACTCTGAGTAAGATCACAAAATGTTTACGCTTACATAGGGTTAAAGTCTAACAAATGGAATAAGGGTTGAGGCCTAACAGATGAAATAAGTTCTCAACACCCCAAACAAACAAACAAAAAATATAAAATAAAGCAAGAGATAATTTGGAAAGCTGGTAATTTAACAGAAACTGGTTATGCTTAAGTTTGTTATTCAGTATAAAGCGTAAAGACCAACTAAATCTGTTGTAATTTTATTCTCAGTTGAACTATAAAGCTGACTATGAGAAAACAAAGACGCAGTACACCTTAGCTCAAGATACGCCACAGCTTAAGAAAGCCAAAGCTAATGCAGAGCTCATCAGTGATGTGAGTATATACTACAGCAAAACTGTACTTTTTCTAGTTTTTAATATATTCCAAAGGCTTGTGTATTTATCGCATGTTTAACTCACTTTATGACTTTAGATCAAGTACAAAGAGGACTGGGAGAAGAGCAAGTCTAAAGCATGTGATATTGGCTTGGACACCCTGTCCTTCAGAGCTGCCAAAGCCTCTCGAGATCTGGCCAGTGATGTATGCTTTGGTTTATTTTTTCTATTAACAATTTTATTTTAATGTTATTTTCCACAATAGCAATATAGGAACATGTTGTGATCCAAAGTAAACATGGTAATGTATTTTGCAGATTAAATACAAAGAGTCATTCACGAAGAACAAGGACAAAGCTGTTGGCGTCAATGTGAGTGATTCGAAGACTCTCCACTGCCTTCAAGTGGCCAAACTGAACAGTGAGGTAAACATGAAGTGAATAAGGATACAATGATCATACATTTTTAAACAACACTACTGACCTCAGAGTCCTGTCTATAATGGAATATTATCATAAACAGCTGCAATATATAATCCATGCCTTTGAACTGAATAAATGAGACAAACCAGTGAAGCTTTCTGTTCCTATATCATCAGATTGCCTATAAGAAGAACTCCAAAGAGACTCAGACTAAGTGTAATCTGCCTTTGGATATGGTAAATCTAAGTCATGCAAAGAAGGCCCAGGCTCTGGCAAGTGATCTGGACTACAGGAAGAAACTCCATGAGTACACCATCTTGCCTGATGACATAAAAGTGCAGCAGGCGAAGAAAGCCTACAACCTGCAGAGTGATGTAAGAACATGTCAGTGTAGGAGCTGATTTCTACTCTGTAGCACCTTTTGAACACAGATATTGGTTTGATCCTAACAGAAACAGTACCGCTCTGACCTGGTCTGGATGAAGGGGGTGGGCTGGGAGGCTGATGGCTGTTTGGATGTTGCACAAGCCAAGAAAGCTGGAGAGCTTGTGAGCGAGGTCAGCAGTTTGTGTTGTATTGTGAGAAGTGTGTGTTCGGATTTGTGTATTTCAGCTTCACTGAGTAACGTACAACTCTTCCCTGCAGCAAAAATACCGTCAGAAGGTGGACAAGGTGAAATTTACACAGGCAGCTGACTCCCTGTTCATCAAACATGCCAAGAAGAGCCAGGAACTACAGAGTGATGTAATACACTTTTGTAAACACGTGTCACCATGTCTTGAATCAGTCATTACTTTATGTTTAAGCTACTGACAGGATAAATACTCCGGTTTGTGTTTGGCTGGTCTGTTGTCACTTTTAGCTAACGTACAAGGCAGGCACAGAGCAGATTATCCATCAGTACAGCGTGAACAAGGACGAACCTCTTTACAAGCAGGCCAGAGCTAATGCAGAGCTTCTCAGTGATGTATGTATTCAGTCACTAATCTGTACATAAGTGGGTAATCAAACCCTTTCAGTGTATAAGCAAACGCTGCATTCCATTTCAGAAAACATATAAGAGGAGCTGGGAGGCCCAGAGAGAGAAGGGATTTGAGCTACGAATGGATGCCCTGTCTATACTGACAGCCAAAGCTAAGAGGGATCTCGCCAGTGATGTGAGTCACCAAAGTAAACTGTGCAGTCTGAGCCAGGAATAACGTTAATACTAAAATCAAATCCATTACCTTTTCAATGATACCTTGATATTTGCAGGTAAAATACAAGCAACAATATGAAATGACAAAAGGAAAGTTGATTGGAGTGAAGGCTGTAACAGACGATTCTCAGATGGCGCACTTAACACTGACCACTAAGCTCCACAGTGACCGCAACTACAAGAAACAGTATGAGGACAGTAAAACCAAACACAGTGCATCTCTTGATATGATGACTATTACTCAGGCTAAAAAGGCCCAAGACCTGGCCACGGAGACTAACTACAGAACTTTCCTGCATAAGTACACAAGTCTGCCCAGTGACATGAAAGTGGAGTGGGCCAAGAAAGCCTACGGCCTACAAAGTGATGTAAAGATCACATATATTCCTATTCATTCAAGCATGTTTGGGTTACAATAGATGGCAAATGTGAAGACAGCTGGTTAAGTTGAAATTGCTTTCTCCCTTAGAAAAAGTACAGATCAGATCTGAACTGGATGAAGGGTGCTGGGTGGGAGACTACTGGGTCTCTGGATGTACTGCAAGCCAAGAAAGCCAGCAATATCATCAGTGAGGTACTGTTTGTGGTCTGAATTGTTGTGCTCCACTTTGCTAAGCTCTGACAGTGTTGATGTAGTATGAACAAACCAATAAAATGTCCTTAGTTACTTTTGTAATGTAGCACGTGATTGTTCGAAAGCTAAGTTAAAACAGTTTCCATATTATTTGATTCATTAGGGTTTCTCGACACCACATGAGAGAACTGCCCACACTATCACTATGCACACTACGTTCATACACTAAGGTTTTTTTTTTTACTATAGCGGTTTAAAATTTTTATTTGATAGAACCTGTCATACATCATTTAAATTTCCATATGAATACTCTAAACTATTCTAAGAATCCTACACTGGATCACAATATGCTCTAGTTGACATAAACACACAAACAGGCTGTACATTGTGAATAAATTTTTAATAAATACAATGTCAAGGTGGTGCTGTGATTAGCATTGTCGCCTCACAGCTGCGAGCTCGGATATTCGATCCCAAGCCTGGACTCCGCCTGTGTGGTGTTTGCATGTTCTCCCCATGTTTACGTGGTTGGAACAGTGGTTAGCACTGTCGAAAACCCTCTCTAGAAAAAAGCTCTAGAAAACCCCAGTCTGGGCTCTGTCTGTTTGGAGTTTGCACGTTCTCCTTGTGTCTGTGTGGGTATTTTGATTTCCTCTCAGATTTGAAAGACATATTATAATTGATCTCTTTATAGTGTCCCTGTGTTGTGTGTGTTTTGCGTTGTTTCAAAGGCATGGCTGGACTCCCGATCGACAACGTCATTAAAACATTGAATTTTCTGAATAAATCACACAAAAAACGCATTAATGTCCTGTGAATTTGACTCCTTTCTTATGTGCCTACTGTTTTCTCCAGAAAAAGTATCGTCAGAATGTAAATGCCCTGAAGTTCACTAGCGTGGAGGATACCCCAGAGATGGTGCAGGCCAAACTCAGCAATAAGCTGGCCCTAGATGTAAGCAAATTCCACAATTATTTTGTATTTGAATTCTATCTGTGAATCTAATACATTTGCTGAATAATTCACAGGAAATGTTTCAGACTTGTTCCAGTACTAACTTCTTTGGACATAATGTGCATTTCAGCATTATGATTCTATATAATTACATGACTTGGCTCTAATAGTTTAGACCTGAATAAATCTCTTATCTGTATCTTCTCATACAGAGGCTATACAGAGAGAAGGGAGAGAGTGAGAAGCACAAGTACACACTGACAGGAGATCTGCCAGAACATGTGCAGGCCAAGGTCAATGCTATGAACATCAGCGAGGTCAGCATTTTAAATGTCATGCTGTTTCAGTATCACTAGCCCAGCTTTAATGAATATTCATTGATTTATCTTTTTTTGTTTTTGTTTAAAGACACGTTATAAGGAGTCGTGGACTAAGGTCAGAGATACGGGTTACAAGTTACGTTTGGATGCTATTCCATTCCAGGCAGCCAGATCATCCGCTGAGATACTCAGTGATGTAAGAGCATTGCTGTACATTTACATTTACATCAATATTTAATCATTTGGTAGGCGTTTTTTATAGAGAACGACTTGTACATAAACTGATACGATCTTAAAAGCTACAATCCAAGCTATTGTAAGTTGAAGGTCTGGTTCAATGGCCAGTAGGAGCCTATCAGTGCTAGGCTTCTATCAAGTACCTGGGGTGGCATAGTAGTTCAGTTAGTAGAACCTTTGGCTCACAGCAAGAAGGTCCTGGGTTTAGTCCCCAGGTGGGTCTTTTCTGTGTGGAGTCTGCATGTCCTCCCCATGTCAGTGTGTTTTCTCTAGTTTCCTTCCAAAGACATGTGAAAAGTGATTACTCTAAAATTTCCCCGATCTGAGTATATACAGTGGTGTGAAAAAGTATTTGCCCCCTTCCTGATTTCCTATTTTTTTGCATGTTTGTCACACTTAAGTGTTTCGGAACATCAAACCAATTTAAATATTATTCAAAGACAACACAATTAAACACAAAAGGCAGATTTTAAATGTAGGTGTTTAATATTAAGGGAGAAAATAATCCAAACCTACATGGCCCTGTGTGAAAGAGTGATTGCCCCCCCTTGTTAAAACATAACTTAACTATGGTTTATCACACCTGAGTTCACTGTCTCTAGCCACACCCAGGCCTGATTATTGCCACACCTGTTCTCAATCAGGACATCACTTAAATGGGACCTGCCTGACAAAGTGAAGTACAGCAAAACATCCTTAAAAGCTACAGATCATGCCGAGATCCAAAGAAATTGAAAGAAAATTGAGAAAAAAAGTAATTGAGATCTATCAGTCTGGAAAGGGTTATAAAGCCATTTCTAAAGCTTTGGGACTCCAGCAAACCACAGTGAGAGCCATTATCCACAAATGGCGAAGACATGGAACAGTGGTGAACCTTCCCAGTAGTGGCCGGACGACCAAAATTACCCCAAGAGCGCAGCGACGACTCATCCAAGAGGTGACAAAACACCCCACAACAACATCCAAAGAATCGCAGGCCTCACTTGCCTCAGTTAAAGTCATGCCTCCACCATAAGAAAGAGACTGGGCAAAAATGGCCTGCATGGCAGAGTTCCAAGACGAAAACCACTGCTGAGCATAAAGAACATTTTTAAGTCTCAATTTCTCCAGAATACATCTACATGATCCCCGGGATTTTTGGGAAAGGATTCTGTGGACTGATGAGAGAAAAGTTGAACTCTTTGGAAGGTGTGTCCCCCATTATAACTGGTGTAAAAGTAACACAGCATTTCAGAAAAAGAACATCATACCAACAGTAAAATATGGTGGTGGTAGCGTGATGGTCTGGGGCTGTTTTGCTGCTTCAGGACCTGGAAGATTTGCTGTGATAAATGGAACTATGAATTCTGCTGTCTACCAAAATATCATGAACAATCCAAAACACACCAGCAAGTCCACCTTCAAGAAAAACTAAATGAAGACTTTGGAGTGGCCTAGTCATAGTCCTGACCTGAATCCTATTGAGATGCTGTGGCATGACCTTTAAAAAGGCAGTTCATGCTTGAAAACCCTCCAATATGGCTGAATTACAACAAAGATGATATAACATTGTGTCTGTCATTAAAATCTCCATTGATGCTGATAGCTACGTTAAATAAACCACACAAACAATCAAAAACAAACTTTCCACTAGTTCTTTATTCATTCATTCTGACTGATTCAATTAGTTACGTATTTATTAAGGAGCATTTCTTTTTCAGCAAAAATACAAAGAGCAGTTTGAGAAGACAAAGGGGAAAATGATTGGACTGAAAGGACTGGAGGACGACATTAATATTGCCCACTCAGTGTACGCAACCCACCTACAGAGCGATGTGAGTACACCAGCAGTGTGAACTGTGTACTGTACATAAACTTATTAGAAAACTAGCCATTACCACAAAGCAGTCACATATTTCCGTGCCAGAGAATTTTTATTCCTCTCATATTTCACTAGATCAAATATAAGAAAGACTCTGCTAAGGTACACTCTCAGTTCCACCTACCAATGGACATGCTGGACGTGGTCCATGCTAAGAAGGCCCAAGCTCTGGTCAGTGACCAGGATTACAGACTCGTCCTGCACAACTACACTGCTCTTCCTGATGACTTAAAGGTGCAAGCTGCCAAGAGAGCCTATGAGCTGCAGAGTGAGGTAAGAGTCTTTAATACAAGAATTTACTGTATTGCTATATGTTGTAAGATGTACATAGTTATTAGCATTGTTGATCAAAATTATTATATGGTTATGACTTCAATCTTACTTCAATCTTACCCAAATACAAGAGCAGTGTTACCATTAATGTAAGTAAATTTATTTTAAGAAAAACAGTTCTTGTGTATTTGACACCACTATAAAAATCAAATGAACAAAATGTAACTGGAGGCTAAAGTGACACTGTATGTTTCTGAAGCATGGTTCCAATTAAATTTAACTTTTTAAAGTACACTTGAAGTTTAAATATAAATATGTATACTCATTGACAAAAAACAAGAGAGCATACTTTTTGGTAGTGTACCTCTTGGTGAGAGATGGGTGCTTGGCATTGCTCTATGATACACTTGAAGACATTTTGCCCAGTTGACAGGCTTTGAGAGGAGGTGCACTACTGGACTGTGAAAAGAGGATGGTTGTTTCGACGAATTGCCATCCATCTAGCCCATTCTTACCCTAGCTGTTAGGAGGTGCACCTTCACTACACACCACTGTCTCTGCTCGGAACATTTACAGGCACTTAGCAGACATTTGTTGTCATGGCGCCCATTACGTTCCCTGTCTTTAGCAATAAATCCTGGTTCTGTTTAAGATCCAGTGACGTTTGGATTTGAGTAAGAAGGCCATGTTGTGAACACTTCCATCCTGCCTTTGCTGTGGAACAACACACTGCTCCAACTGCGGCCACATGTTGGCTCTCATGGCAGGGCTTCCAACCAGCATTTTTCAGCAGGATAATGCTCACCCAAGCACAGCAAGGGTTTCCCAGGAATGTCTCCGCCAGATTGTAACACTTCCTTGGTCTGCCTGGTTGCCAGATTTATCGCAAACTAAGAAATTGTGAGACCAGCTGGGACACCAGTTTTGGCAACCCTAGGATCTACAGACCCAGCTGCAAGATCTGTGGGAATTATGTGCCACAGGATATCATATGCGATAGTAGGTCAATCCTAGTAGTGTCTGTTGGGCACTAAAGGATCCTTTCAACTGTACAGTTTTCCCCTATAAACTTATCCTTTTGCTCTAATATTGTAATCACTTACATATATTATCTTTACAGTCACACATATCAAGTTTCATGCAATTTAAACAACTCCTTCTTGGTGCATTTTTTTGTCCGTGAGTGTACATATATAAATTTGTACCAATTAGTTAACAAGGTATTTTGCTAAACGATGCATTGCAATGTCACAGAACCACACAGCATTATATAGTGCAGAGAGAAATATGCTCAGTATGTTGTTTTCAGTATATCCGAACTGTGCTTTGTGTATAACAGAAAGTGTATCGCTCTGATATGAACTACCTGCGTGGTGCAGCCTGGATCGCCACAGGTGCTTTACAGATTGAGGGCTCTAAACATGCTACAGAGCTAATCAGTGAGGTATGACTTATTGGTCTTGTACGAGATCTAATGTGAAGAAATAACCACAATTAACGAACAAAACACCCAAACATTTCAGTTATGTGATTTCTCTCTTCCCCTTTTATTTAACAGAAAAAGTATAGACAGCAGCCGTACGCATTTAAGCACACGTCTGTTACTGATTCTCCTGACATCCTCCATGCCAAGTTCAGCAACAAGATCACCAATGAGGTAGCTACTCCTTTGTCTTTTTTCTGTACATTGCTAAACTACAGTATGAGATTCAGAATGTATGTTCCAATGTATTTCCTACAGCGTCTCTACAAAGAGAAAGGCGAGAACTTCAGGCATAACTACACTATCACAGCTGAGCGACCAGAGCTCACCCAGGCCAAGATTAATGCTGCTAATTTCAGTGATGTAAGTTCTGCACTCCAACTTTACTTTGATTCTGGCATTCATTTCACCTCTCTGTATAGACTCCTTGATTTCCAACTAAATGACATTTCAGCATTTTGAACCTAATCTTGTTTAATATTACAGCTGCATGTTTGACAGTTGTTGGACAAAGTGAATATTTATGCAAAACTTGTAAAACATTTGATAAAAAAGCATTAGAGACAGCACAGTGGTGCTATGTTTAGCGCAGACTCAGGTTTGACTCCCGGTCTGGCCTCCATAGAGTTCTTTCCACTGTGGAATTGTTGCCACTGCCATGATCAACAAGTATACATGCACTTGAGTAATAAGATAATGGTTAAGCTCTGGGTTTACGTGACATGGGCAATAATTGGATAATCTCACAGAAAGATGTGACATAAACTTCAAAATGTAATGCTAAATAATCAAATTCTTCTCCACAAAGTGTTTGATAGACATTTCTCTACCTTAAATTCTGTGGTGCGTTAAATTCCGGTGTTGCCAGATCCCGCAAGAAAAATCCCATCACAGTCAATGGAAAAAAAGGCCAAATAAAGCTAACTTTTTAGAATAGGCGGACCTGGCGACCGTGTTCGGTTAGGAAATCGGGTAACTGGTATACATGCTATGAGTAATCCGATCACTGAGGTAAATCCAGCTCTCTTTATAGGATTTCTTAAACTGATTTCAAGATCGGAGTATGCTGTATACATGACCAATTGAATAATCCTATAACTGCAGAAATCCAGCTATGATCAGATTATTAAGTGCATGTAAACATACTCAATGTGAGCTGTAAATGCATACCAAAGGCAAATTGCTGAATCTAAAGTGTCACGATGTGAGTGTGTGTGTGCATATCCTGTGATGGATTGGTGATCTGTCTAGGGGTGGTTCCTGCCTTGCACTCTATGTTGCCAGTTGGGACCCTGCTTCCTCATGACCCTGAATTGGATTAAGTGGGTGTGAAAATGAATGAATTAAAAACATTTTGTGTAAATGACACATTTAGAGATGGAGCTACTTTTATTAAATATTTTGCCACTGTGTTGATCAGCGATATATACCACAAAACCTTTTACTGCTGTATTGCTTTAGTGTTTGAAAGCTGGATAAAGCTACATAAAACAGCCTTGGTCAATTCAGAAGCTGCATATGTTTCCATTATGTGTGCTTTGAATAAATGGGTTTCCTGGCCTTTTCTCACTATAGGGAAACATGCTAAAATTATTGTCTAGAGATTAGATGGTAAAAGCACTGGAATATTACTTTAAGCAATATTTTTAATTTTTTTGTATTGTTTGACTGCGTTTTGGTTCTTGCTCTAGATCAAATACAAAGACTCATGGCATACATTGAGAGCTCAGGGGTATAAACTGACCATGCAGGACATTCCCTTCCAAGCAGCCAAGGCTTCCACAGGCATTGCCAGTGATGTAAGGAAACCTTTTCTAATTTTCTCTATAATGTGCACTTTATCCTAACAATGCAATTGGACTTCACTAATACATTGAAAGCATTAATTATCCCAAATCGTATTATATTTCACTGCAATCTAACTGCTATTAATATTTTACATTTTTATTTAGAAATGTGATTAATAACCTAGAATCTATTGTTTCCACAGTACAAATACAAGCACAACCATGTGCTGGACAAGGGCAAGCACATTGGAGCACGGAGCGTCTCTGAGGACTCTCACCTTCTGCACTGCTTGCAAATGGCACATCTGCAGAGTGATAAGAACTACCGTAAAGATGCCATGTCCACCAGCGGCCAGTATCAACTGGGACTAGACCTAGTCAACCTGGTCCATGCTAAGAAAGCACAGGCTCTGGCCAGTGACCAGGACTACAAGACCCGACTCCACTCATACACAGTCCTGCCTGATGATATGAAGGTGCAGTGGGCAAAGAAGGCCTATGATCTGCAGAGCCAGGTGAGAGACCACCAGGGATCACTAAGAAAACAAGAGAGTGAAAGGTGTTCCAAAAACCAAAATGTTAGATAATTGAATCATGACATGCAAAATAACATACAGTATGTTGGACAAGTCATAAGTCCATATATGGTAGCACCATAAAGTTGGGTATAATATGAGCATTAGGATGACATGACCTGACCTACTGAAAGAGATCGTGTATGTTTAAAGGGTTGGAGGAAGAACACAGTGGGGAAAAAGAGTATCACATTTGGTATGGCAAAAAGATGCCTTTCATAATAACTTTTGAAAACTGAATTTGGAACACTTTGACTTGCCACATCAGAAAAATAAGGACATTCTAGTGTTCAGATGGCAGCCAGATCCTCCATGCAGGCACATTCACACTCTAGAAGACCAGTGCATGCTGGTGACGGGGAAATTTGGCAGGCCCACATACGGTAGCAAAAAGCGAAATATTGGGGGGGAAAAAAGTTTTTTTTAAGGATGCACCGAGTATTCGGCAACCAAAATTGTTCAGTCGAAAATGGCAAGACAAGCACTTTCGGTGTTCAGTCGAAGTGAAAAGACCAAATAATAAACCGTAAGACTGGTTCATGAGACAGTCTACTGTGATACCGATTGAGCACCGATTGTTTACACTGTCTGTAACGAAATTTTAATACTTCCATAAAGCTTATTTTTGGAGGAACATATTATTATGGGGAAATGTAAGCCCTTCTGTATGAGATTTGTGGTTTAGCAGCTGGTAACTGGTCATAAATTAATTGATTAAAACTAGCAAGAGTCATGTGAAATTTATAAACACAATTGCATATTTAACACCTGAGACACAGAACAACAGGTGCAATGTAATTCAATTATTTTAAGTCTTCCACATAGTCCCGCATTAAATTTCATACATACATAGGTACTAAATATTTAAAAATACTAATTAAAAAATACATTATTTTATAATGTATAATGGTTTGTGTTTAAACATTTTTTTTCAGTAACAAAAAATACATGTAGGCTATTTAATTTATACAGTGGTGAAAAAAGTGGCAAAATTAATGAAAAACTGTGAAAAAAAAAACGTATTCGGTGCGGCCTTTGGCTAAATGTTTCATTTTGTTTGGTTTTGGACAGAAATGTTAATATCAGTGCATCCCTAGCTTTTTTTAAAACAATAACTGAAAAACTGACCATGTCATCCAGAAACTCAACCTGAATTGTCAGACAATTCGTAGAACAGTGGCAAGAAAAATTACAAACACTGACAGAATCCTTAAGGCCTGGTTCTGCCAATGTGAAAAAAGCACATGTACAGCATTTATTAACTGATACATTTTTGCAAGGTACTATTGACGCAAGTGTGGATTAAGGACATTACTCAAGTGCCCAGCAGTGGCAGCTGAACAGGAACCTTCAAACTGAAATGCTCAGCCACCACTGACCTCTGGACAAAACCCCCAGATTACTGTCCAGAGATCTTCGAACAAGCAATGTCTTGAGTTCCGGTAATTATACTGAGTCATTTTCATCTTTCTCTCAGAATTTGTACAAATCCGATCTGAACTACATGAAAGGAGTGGCCTGGGACTCTGTTGGAGCTCCTCAACTGGAGTCTGCAAAGAAAGCTGGGGAGCTTATTAGTGATGTGAGTTCACACTAACACAAGTAACAAAGATAATCCTATGCAATAAAAATAGACAATATTTTAATACAAAGTAACATTTAGTTTCAAATGATACATGCAAAATTCTATAATTTTGGTATCAACATTTTGTTTCAACACTGTAGGTAGCTCTGTTGCTACTCACTGTAATCACCAGAATACGGTGTTAGCACCATTTTAAATACATTTTTGTAAGCATTTAAAAAACTGAGCTCATAATATTTGACCATACAGCCAAAGTGCTTCAAGGAACTACACTAGCAGAACCTCGTATTATGTCTGTATTGTGAAATTGCCTTCAAATATGTCAATTCTGAGGGTTTGCCCCTCCTTTGTTACTACAGAAGAAATATCGTCAGCTTCCTGGCCATCAGAAGTTCACACAAGTGGCAGACTCTCCTGATATAATCCATGCCAAGAACAGTTACATGCAATGTAGTGAGGTATGTCTTACATCTAGTATTGTTTACTAATGTAAAATGTGAAGTTCTATTACTAACATGATTTTATCACAGTGTGACGACCAGCTACTTTGTATTTCAGAGATTGTACAAGTCTGGAGATTCTTCATCCATGCACAGATACACCTTACCACCAGATCACCCTGATTTCATCAGAGCCAGGATCAATGCGCAGCAGATCAGTGATGTATGACATTCATGAACAGGGCTATTTGGAATACTCCTTATTATATGACTTAATAGTCGACTCATATTTTAATGTACTACACCCAACAGAAAGTTTATAAAGCATCAGGGGACCAGGTGAAGACAGCAGGCTATGACTTGAGACTAGATGCTATTCCTTTCCAGACAGCCAAGGTGTCTAGAGAAATTGCAAGTGATGTGAGTTTAATAATCATCTTGTTATGTAATTTTGGTCTCATACCAAAAGAAGAAAAAACATGTGACCAAATGTGTTCTGTTATAATGTCTTAGTTCCGTTATAAGGAGGCCTTTGTAAAGCAAAAGGGACAGCAGGTAGGTCTGCTTAGTGTGGAGGATGACCCCAAGATGAGGCACTCACTGGCCGTAGGCAAGCTGCAAAGCAACAATGAGTACAAGAAACAGTCCCAAGAGACCCGCTCTCAGTTTAAGATCCACGCCGACCAGCCAGAGTTTCGTCAAGCAAGGAAGAGCCAGGCCCAGGCCAGCAACATCAACTACCGCCAGCGCCTCCATGACTACACGTGTGACCCACAGCAGCTCAACGTCCAACATGCTAAACAGGCTTACAAACTGCAAAGTGATGTGAGTGGGATGTTATGAATAGATAGTAGTACTCCTTGTGGTATCGATATACTACATGTCTAGAAATGTTTAGAAATTCCACTGAACATGCACTGTATAGAAAGTTAAGAGATTTGCCATCAGTTATGAAACTTATTGTTTAAGTGTGGGGTATTTCTGTTGGTTCTGACCAGCCTTTAAATCCACCCTAAATTTTATAACAAGCTGTATTTTATTTAAATGTGTTTGTGAGGCATAATCATGATGAGTAATGAATACTTATAGTCATTTTAAATATTTGCAAATTTGATGACAGGTATTTTAATAGATAATAATAGACAACCTGATATTTTCTCTCCTGGTTATAACATTGGTCCTGAATGTATGTGTCTGGTTGCAGGTGAACTATAAGTCTGATTTGAACTGGATAAAAGGTGTGGGCTGGACACCACCAGGCTCCCATAAGGCAGAAATGGCCCGGAGAGCAGCAGAGCTTGGCCTGGCTGAGGGGGTGGACACTGACCAAGCCATCGCAAAGTACCAAGAACTGATGGTGAGACAGTACACGTAACAACACATTGCGTTATACAACTAGAACATAAACCTTTCAAACACCCTGAATTAACAAAATGGTTCATTCCTCTTTGCTGGTTAATTCCAAATACATGGCATTTTAGGTTAAATTTGTCAGTGTAGCACAGAAGTCATAAAACTTAGGCACGAAGAGATTAAGTGAGGTAAAAAATACCGACATTCACAGCCAATTCTTTATAATATTCAAATTATTCAAGGTGTTTCAAGTTAGATAGGCAGTCTGCCAAACTGTTTGTGATTGTAATGTTACCTGCATAAAACTTTTGGCAACTGTTGATTCCATTGTTGAGGATATAAAGTGGAACCTCAGAATTTGAACTCCTTTTTAATCAAACAATTCAAACATCGAACGGTCCATTTGAAATTTTTTTTTTTTGCCCCCAAATGCAAACAGTAATTCCAACTTTAAACATCAGCACCCTAAATAAAACACTCAGTGGTGTGATCCTCCAACCACCAGTTGGTAGCGATAATGCACCAATACGGTATGCCAATCACCATAAAAGCCAAAAGAAACAGGATGTGATCATATGCATATTATGTATATTGTATTATATTAATTTATTATTTTATGAAACCCTCAGTCTCGGTGCCACAGTCCCCATTTGCCTCAGTGGCTATAAAGTTTCACTGTATTTTCATTTATTTCTTTGGTTTGTTCATGTTTGTTTGTTTGTTTGCTTTTAATCATTAATTACATATGAATACAGATGTAAAAAACAATCATTTGGGGGTTGGGAAGGAATTAATCCTATTTGCATTACTTCTTATGGGGGAAATTTGACTCAGTGATCTTGACATTATAGAGCACTATCATATAGATAGATTTCCGCTGCCCAAATGAAGACCCTGGCAGAACAAGCATTATTCACAGTCTTCTTGACATCTTTCCATCTTGTTTTTCCCAGATGCTTCAGCGTCAGATGCAGATGCAGGAACAGCAGCACACCTCTTCAGAGCAGATGGAGACTACAGAGCAGGTCCAGCAGGCTGCAGTCAATCCAGATGCCATGGAGATCCTCCAAGTAAAGCGGAAGAAGACCATCCACACTACTTTCAAACAAGCAAAGACTACAAAGTCCATGACAATGCAGTCCGTAACAGCTAACACTTCCACAAACCAGTCCACCTCCAATCGGTCTGAGAAACAAGCCATTGCATTTCAGTCCACCTCCAATAATTCACAGTAGGTTAAGACACCAGTTCGCAGTACGTTGATTTGAAAATAAGTCCATAAACATTTCTATTCTAATAAGCATATTGTTTACACTATTGTACTTTATATAAGAGCCTGGTGTTTTCTACAGTTGTTAAATGGACAGGGACATAACAATATGCTTTAGTGAAGAGCATTTTAACACAGTGAATGAAATCTGTATGTGAGAATGATGGAGAAATTCTTGGCGGATAGTGCATATAAAGTAGATAACTGACTTTAATTAAAGATGCAGGTGTAGAGGCTATAAATGAAAGTCACTGTCTAAGAGAGTATGATGAATGTAAAGGGGAAGTGTTGTAGTTGGAAGGAATCAAATAATGTACTGAAATGTATTAAGCAGAGCTTTAAGGAAAAACACCTAATTCTGAAATATCTGAAAATATTTCTTTCAAACCAAGATCATACTATACAGAAAACAAATGTAACTGTTTTATGTGGTCACAGGTAGATGATGGATGTTTTAATGTCATATTTGAGAGATATTTAAAATCTTTCAGTTATATGGAAAGTACTTCAGGTCTGGCAGGTTCAGCTTTATGAGTGCTAATAGCTACATATATAAAGAGTAAGTGCTTGGTTTATTGAGATTAAACAAACCCAAACACAGTTTGCACAGTGTTACTCAATGTCTACTATTTAAGAACTCAGATATATGCATGCAATCAGTGCAAACTCAACTCTAGGCTGAGCGCATCATTTCATTGATCCAGTCAACAAACTTTGTGACACGGGTATAAATGCCAGGCTTATTCTGTTCACCACAGCCATGTCCCCAGCTCACCACTCCATAGACATAATGTGTTTCATTCTGCTTACAGACCAAGGGACCCCCAGAGTCTCCCTATAAAGTAAAAATAAAACAACAACAAAAAGCAGTTTATGCTTATTTAGCCATAACATTAAAACAACTGACAAGTAAAGTGAATAGCACTGACAATGTGATGCTTTGGGAAATGTTCTGCTCTGGAACCTTGGTTCCCGGCATTCATGTGTATGTTACTTTGACATAGACATTGTTGCAGACCAAGTACACCCCTTGGCAGTGGTATTCACTAATGGCAAATGCCTCTTTTACCAGGATAATGTGCCCTACTACACTACAAAAATTGTTCAGGTATGCCCTGAAGAACATGACAAGAGTTCAAGGTGTTGACTTGGCTTCCAGATTCTCTAGCTCTCAATCCAATCCAGCATCTGTGGGACATGCCGAACAAACAAATCTGATTCTTGAAGGCCCCAAATTGCACCTTACAGGACTTAAAGGATCTGCTGCTGAAGTCTTTGGCCAGGAAAATAACAGGAGTCTATGCCTCGATGGATCAAAGCCTTGATACCAATAGAGAGACCTACACAATGTTAGGCAGGTGGTCTTAATGTTATGTCTGATCGGTGTAAACTATGTGGCAAACTTGATGAAACTGTGGTAGCCTAGTGGTTAAGGTACTAGACTATGGACCAGAAGGTCTAGGGTTCAAATCCTGCCTCCACCAAGCTGTCAAGTTGAGCAAGGCCTTTAATCCGCAGTTGCAGTTACATTGCTATGAATTAATTGTAAGTTGCTCTGAAAAAGGTTTATGTCAGATTTATGTCAATCTGCTAATTGACATAAATTTTAAAAAAGTATGCGGACACCCCTAGCCCATCTAGTTCTAGGTATTTCAGCCACATACATTACAAACAGGTGCAGAAATGCAAACCATACAGTATGTCTAAAATCTTCAGAGAGAAATACTTCAGTCACAAGCATACATATATACACACCTGGCAGGAATCAACCCCTCCTTGTATGCGTCCGGCACAAACCATACTGTCATCTAGCACATCACCATAAACCTCAGAAGCCATGCAGCGATCCTGGGAGATCAGGAGAACCTTTGCATCCAGAAGCTGACTGGACCCTTGTTTATCTGCATCAACAAGGAACTTAATGATCAAAGGGACACTTTTCATAGCCAGCAAAGCAGAAGCCATGATTAGATAACAGGTAAGGCAGGAGAAGAAGAAACGAGAATAAAGTCACACCATTCTCAGTGGCTCCGTAGCCAGATATGGTGCACTCCATAGCATCAGGCATTGGCCCAGGGGGCAGACAGACAGCCTTAACAAACCTGGTCTCCCTGGCACACATTCCGTCTACTTCTTTCAGTTTAAGCAGAGCTGATTTACAAAGCACACACACACACACACACACACACACACACACACACACACACACACACACAAAATGAATACTGTTATCATACAAAAAAAATATTAATCCATTTATTCATTCATTTGTTCATTTTTGTGCCCTCTTAATCCAATTGAAAGAAACCACTTGACCTATTGGATGTCTTTTTGGAGAAATACCCATAGCAAACCTCCACAGACATGGAGTGCATGCAATCTCCCTACAAACAGAAAATGATCAATACTATGAAAATTAGTTAATGCTTTGTGACTATAAAACAAATGCCTGAATGCAAAACGAGTGCAGTACTGCTACTTGAGTGCATTTTGATGCACTCTAATATAACCATGAAATGGTTTTACAACCCCAAGAAAAAGTTGGGACATTATGGAAAATGCAGATTAAATAATGCAGTGTGCTATACATTTACTTTGAATTTTATTTAACTGAAGACAGTTTGAACCCAAGATATTTCATGTTTTTTTCCTGGTCAGTTTCATTTCATTTGTTAGGAGTCTTTGAGGAGCAAAGATGGGCAGAGGATCTCCAGTTTGTCAACAAATGCTTGAGAAAGTTATTGAAATGTTTAAAAACAATATTCCTCAAAGAAAGACTGCAAAAATATTTGCATATTTCTCCCTCTACAGTGCATAATACCATTAAATCATTCAAGAAACGTGGATGAATTTCATTACATAAAGACCAAGGGTGCAAGCCAACGGAACACGTGATTCTGGTCCCTCAAACGGCACTGCATCAAGAACCGTCCTTTATCAATAGTTGACATAACCATGTGGGCAGTGATTACTTTGTTTCCCAGAGGCCGTCCGCTCCTGAGAGGCCTTCCCAGACACCGTCCATTCCAGAGGGGTTTTCCCAGAGGCCGTCCGTTCCAGTGGGACCTTCCCAGAGGTCTTTTGTTCCAGTGGGACCTTCCCAGAGGTCCTCTGTTCCAGTGGAACCTTCCCAGAGGTCCTTTGTTCCTGTGGGGCCTTCCCAGAGGTCCTCCGTTCCAGTGGGGCCTTCCCAGAGATAATCTGCTCCTGAGAGGCCTTCCCAGAGGCCGTCCACCCCCGAGAGGCCTTCCCAGATGCCGTCCGCCACTGATAGGACTTTCCAGACACCGTCTATTTCAGAGGGGTTTTCCCAGAGGCCGTCCGTTCCAGTGGGGCCTTTCAAGAGGTCCCCCTTTCCAGTGGGGCCTTCCCAGAGGTCCTTCATTCCAGCGGGGCCCTCCCAAAGGTCCTCTGTTTCAGTGGGGCCTTCCCAGTGGTCCTCCGTTCCAGTGGGGCCTTCCCAGAGGTTGACTGTTCCAGTGGGACCTTCCCAGAGGTAATCTGCTCCTGAGAGACCTTCCCAGAGGCCGTCCGCCCCCGAGAGACCTTCCCAGAGGCCGCCCCCCCCTCAAGAGACCTTCCCAGAGGCCGTCCGCCACCGACATGACTTCCCAGACACCGTCCATTTCAGAGGGGTTTTCCCAGAGGCCGTCCGTTCCAGTGGGGCCTTTCCAGAGGTCCTCCTTTCCAGTGGGGCCTTCCCAGAGGTCCTTCATTCCAGCGGGGCCCTCCCACAGGTCCTCTGTTCCAGCGGGGCCCTCCCAGACATCCTCTGTTTCAGTGGGGCTTCCCAGTGGTCTTCCGTTCCAGTGGGGCCTTCCCAAAGGTCCTTTGTCCCAGTGTGGCCATCCCAAGTAGGTCCTCGTTCCAGTGGGGACTTCAGAGTAATTCGCCCTGCGGGGCCTTCCCTGAGGTCCGCCATTCCTGCGGAGCCTTCCCAGAGGTCCTCCGTTCCAGTGGGGCCTTCCCAGAGGTAATCCGCTCCTGCGGGGCCTTCCCTGAAGTCTTCCATTTCTGTGGAGCCTTCCCAGAGGTCCTCTGTTCCAGTGGGACCTTCCCAGAGGTCCTTTGTTCCAGTGGGACCTTCCCAGAGGTCCCTTGTTCCTGTGAGGCCTTCCCAGAGGTAATCTGCTCCTGAGAGGCCTTCCCAGAGGCCGTCCGCCCCCGAGAGACCTTCCCAGAGGCCGTCCACCACCGATAGGACTTTCCAGACACCGTCCAATCCAAAGGGGTTTTCCCAGAGGTCGCCCGCTCCCGAGAGGCCTTCCCAGAGGCCGTCCGCCACCGACATGACTTCCCAGACACCGTCCATTTCAGAGGGGTTTTCCCAGAGGCCGTCCGTTCCAGTGGGGCCTTTCAAGAGGTCCTCCTTTCCAGTGGGGCCTTCCCAGAGGTCCTTCATTCCAGCGGGGCCCTCCCAGACATCCTCTGTTTCAGTGGGGCTTCCCAGTGGTCTTCCGTTCCAGTGGGGCCTTCCCAGAGGTCCTTTGTTCCAGTGTGGCCATCCCAGAGGTCCTCCCTTCCAGTGGGGCCTTCCCAGAGGTAATCCGCTCCTGCGTGGCTTTCCCTGAGGTCCTCCCTTCCTGCGGAGTCTTCCCAGAGGTCCGCTGTTCCAGTGGGGCCTTCCCAAAGGTCCTTTGTTCCAGTGAGGCCTTCCCAGAGGTCCTCTGTTCCAGTGGGGCCTTCCCAGAAGTCCTTTGTTCCTGTGGGGCCTTCCCAGAGGTCCTCTGTTCCAGAGGGGTTTTCCCAGAGGCCGTCCATTCCAGTGGGGCCTTTCAAGAGGTCCTCCTTTCCAGTGGGGCCTTCCCAGAGGTCCTTCATTCCGGCGGGGCCCTCCCAAAGGTCCTCTGTTTCAGTGGGGCCTTCCCAGTGGTCCTCCGTTCCAGTGGGGCCTTCCCAGAGGTCCACCGTTCCAGTGGGACCTTCCCAGAGGTCCTTTGTTCCAGTGGGACCTTCCCAGAGGTCCTCTGTTCCAGTGGGACCTTCCCAGAGGTCCTCTGTTCCAGTGGGACCTTCCCAGAGGTCCTCTGTTCCGTGGGACCTTCCCAGAGGTCCATCTGTTCCAGTGGGACCTTCCCAAGAGTCTTTGTTCCTGTGGGCGCTCCCAGAGGTCCTCCATCAGTGGGGCCGTCCCAGAGGTAATCGCTCCTGAGAGGCCTTCCAGAGGCCGTCCGCCCCAAGAGAACTTCTCAGAGGCCATCCGCCACCGATAGGACTTGCCAGACACCGTCCAATTCCAGAGGGTGTTCACGAGGCCGACGCTCCCGAGAGGCCTTCCCAGAGGGCCGTTCCGCCCCCGAGAGACCTTCCCCAGAGGCCGTCCGCACCGACATGACTTCCCAGGACACCGTCCAATTCAGAGGGGTTTTCCAGAGGGCCGTCCGTTCCGGGGGGCTTCCAGAGGTCCTTCATGCAGTGGGGCCCTCCAGGGTCTCTGTTCCAGCGGGGGGCCATCCCAGAGGTCCTATGTTCCAGCGGGGCATCCCTGATTCTTCCGTTCCAGTGGGGCCTTCCCAGAGGTCCTCCGTTTTCCATGGGGCCTTCCCAGAGTCCTAGTTCTGCGGGGCCTTCCCAGAGCTCCTCCTTCCTGCGGGGCCTCCCAGAGTCCTTTGTTCAGGGAGGCTTCCCAGAGGTCCTTTGTTCCAGTGGGGCCTTCCCAGAGGTCCTCGTCCAGTGGGGGCCTGCCCAGAGGTCCTCCGTTCCCAGTGGGGCCTTCCCAGAGGTAATCACTCCTGCGGGCCTTCCCTGAGGTCCTCATTCAGGCGGGGCCTTCCCACGAGGTCCTCCGTGCCAGTGGGACCTTCACCAGAGGTTAATCCGCATCTGCGGGGCCTTCCCTGAGGTCCTCCGTCCTGCGGGGCCTCCCAGAGGTCCTCCGTTCCAGGGGGACTTCCCAGAGGTAATCCGCTCCTGCGGGGCCTTCCCTGAGGTCCCTCCATTCCTGCGGGGCCTTCCCAGAGGTCCTCCGTTCCAGGGGGACCTTCCCAGAGGTTAATCCGCTTCTGGGGGACTTCTGAGGTCCTCCGTTATGAGGGGCCTTCCCAGAGGTCCCTAGTTCCAGGGGGGCCTTCCCAGAGGTAATCCGGGTTCTCCGGGGCCTTTCCCAGAGGTCCTCCGTGCCTGCGAGGCCTTCCGAGAAGTGTCCATTCCAGTGCCAATCTGAGTTGTCATTCCAGGCCTGTGCCGAGGTCATCATTCCAGTGCCTGTTGCCGAGGGGGGGGTGGCGGGGGGGGGGGGGGGGGGCCGCTCCAATGAGGCCTCCACAGAGGCCGTCCGGGCTCCAGTGAGGACCTCACCTGGGCTGCCCAGGCGTCTCACCCAGTGCCAACGACACCATCTGCTCCTGAGGCCTGAAGGGACCAAAGTCTCCACCTTCCTTGAAATGACCAAAAGGTCATTTTCAATTCTGTGATGCAGCATTAAGCAGAAAAGTAGGTGGACTGAGATTTTAGAGTAACATAGCTGATGTTAAGCACGACATATTTCCAAGGGACTTCCATGCATTTCAACAAGGACAATACAAAAGGAAGCCAAATCACAAAAATTAGAACTGAAATGTGCAAATCCATTGATAAGCTTTATTTAAGAACAATTGGTTTTAAAATTTCAAACAGAGCTAGATTGCTCAGGCAGGGTATTTCTAGTGCCGGTTCCCAAGCCCGGATAAATGGTGAGGGTGCGTCAGGAAGGGAATCCGGTGTTAAAACATTTGCCAAAATAAAGATGCGAGTTCATAATAATTTCACCATACCGGATCGGTAACGGCACGGGTTAACAACGACCGCCACTGGTACTGGTAGCAAACAGGGTACCAGCGGAACTTGGACTACTGTTTGCCGAAGACGAAGAGGAGGGAAGCGTGTGAGGCGAGACAGAGAGAAATCAGGAGGGGCCAGAATATAGCACTGGAGGGTGAACCCTAAATGTGGGACAATGACCGGGAAAGGTAGAGAGCTGGCTGATATGATGCAGAGGAGAAAGGGCGATGTTTTGTGTGTGCAGGAGACAAAGTGGGGGTAGCAAGGCTCGATGAATTGGGGCAGGGTTTAAACTGTTCTACCCCAGGGGGGTGTGGATAGGAAGAGAAATGGAGTGGTGTGGTCCTGAAAGGAGGGGACTATGAAAAGAAATGTCGTTGAGGTGAAAAGGGTGTCAGGATAGGGATAATATCTGAAGCGGAAATTGAGGGGTGTAATGGTTGAATGTTTGTTAGTGGCTATGCATCACAAGTTGTGCTGTGAATTAGAGGAGAAGAGATTTCTGGGGGGAGTTTAGATGAAGTGGTTGAGAACATTCCCAGGGAGGAGAGGATGTGATGTGCAGATTCAATGGTCATGTTGGTGAAGGATAAAAAGGAGATGAGGGAAGTGATGGGCAGGTTTGGTGTTAAGGATAGGAAACCTAGAAGGAATGAGGGTGGTGATTTGCAAAGAGGATGGAAAATGGCGTGGTTAACACTATTTCCAAAGAAGGCGGAGCATAGGGTGATTATAAGATTGGAGGCAGGAGACACAGGTAGGATACATCTTATGTAGAAGAGGTTGCTTTTAAAAGAGATTGGTGATCGTAAGGTAGTGGCAGGGAGGGGAGTGTAGCTAGGCAGCATCGGATGGTGGCTGTGCAGGATGGCTCTGGTGAGTAGAAGAGGAAGAGACAAAGGCAGAGCAGAAGACAAAATGGTGGAAGTGAGAAAGGGAAAAATGTTGTAATTGAGTTCAGAGGAGGAGCTGAGAAAGGCTTTGGTGATAGCAAAGAGCTCCCAGATGACTGGGTAAGTTAGCAAGCAACATAATTAGACAGACGTAGAAAGGTAACTGGGTGTTCTTCTGGACATGCAAAGGATGAAAAGGAAACCGGTGGTGGAATGAGGAAGTGAATGAGGTTATTCAGAGAAAGAGGTCAGCACCAGAAGAAATGCGACAGGGACAGGACTAATGAGAGTAGGCAGGAATACAAGGAGATGCGCAAAGGGCAAAAGAGGGAGGTACAAAGGCCAAGCAGAAGGCTACGATGAGTTATATGAAAGGTTAGACAGTAGGGAAGGAAAAAGGGGGGGGAGGGGGGGGAGGAGTTGTATCTGCTTGGCGGACAGTAGAGATAGAGCTGGAAAGGATGTGCAGCCGGTTCAGTGTGATCAAGATAGAAATGGACTGACAGGTGAGGGAGGGTGAGGAAAGATGGAGGAGTATTTTGAGGAGTTGATGAATGTAGAAAATGAAAGGGCAAGAAGGCTGGATGTGTAGAAATTGTGGAACAGGATGTAGCAAAGATTAGCAAGAAGAGTGAGGAAAGCTTTGAAAAGGGGACCTGATGGCAGGGGAACTGATGACATACGTTGAGGTATGGAAAAGTTAGGAGAAAGCTGGAGTAGTGTTTTTGACTAGATTATTCACTGGAATTCTGGTGAATGAGAGTATGCGGAGGAATGGAGGGAAAAGTTTCTTGTACCGATTTGTAAGCAGAAGAGTGATGTACAGAGTTGTGGCTCTTACAGGGCATAAAGTTGATGAGCACACAATGAAGATTTGGGAAAGAGTTGTGGAAGCTAGGCTCAGATAGGAGGTGACAAAGTGTGTGAACAAAACAACAGTATGGTTTTGCAAGGAGAGCACCATGGATGCGAATTTTTGCTTTGAGAAGTATAGAGATGGTCAGAAGAGCTACACTGCGTCTTCGTGGATTTGGAGAAAGCTATGACAGGAGGTGCCCAAGGGAGGAACTGTGGTGGTGTAGACGAAATCTCGAGTGGGCTGAAAAGTACGTTAGATTAGTGGCAGGACATGTATGACAAACAGCGTGACAGCGGTGAGTGTGCTGTAGGAGTGGACAGATAGCTTCAAGGGTAGAGGTGGGACTGCATCAAGGATCGGCCCTGAGTCCCTTCTTATTTGTCTGGTAATGGACAGACTAACAGATGAGGTCAGAAAGGAATCGCCGTGGACTATGATGTTTGCAGACGAATTGTGATCTGTAGTGAGGAAACAGGGGAACAGTAGAAGAGAACTTGGAGAGGTGGAGGTATTTAATCTGAAAGGAGAGGAATGAAAGTCAACTGTAGTAAGACAGAATTACATGTGTGTAAAATGAAGGGAGGAGTGGAACAGTCAGGTACAGGGATCAGTGGTACAAAGTCAGAGTTCAGGTTACTTGCGGATCAACTGTCCAGGAAATGGGGAGTGGCGGAAAGGAGATGAAGAAGAGAGTACAGGTGGATGGAGGGGGTGGAGAAGGCGTGTCAGGAGTGCTGGTGAAAGGGAAAGATTTATAAGAGTGTAGTGAGACCAGCCTTGTTGTATGGGTTAGAGACAGTGGCACTGACCAAGAGACAGGAAGCAGAGCTGGAGGTTGGCAGAGCTTAAGATGTTGAGATTTCTTAGGAGTGTCTAGGGTGGACAGGATTAGGAATGAGACATCAGAGGGACAGCACAGGTTGGAAAATTGGGAGACAAAATTCGAGAGGGAAGACTGAGATGGTTTGGACATGTGCAGAGGAGGGAGAGTGGAGAGATTGGTAGGGAGGATGGTTGGCGATGGAGCTGCCAGGCAAGAGACGGAGAGGAAGACCAAAGAGGAGTTATTTTTTCTGTGGTAAATGAAGATATGCAGGGGTGAGAGTAGAGGACGTGGAGGACAGGGTGAGGTGGAAACATTTAACTCGCTGTGGTGACCCCTGATAAAAGGAGAAGCCGAAAGAAGAGGAAGAAGAAGAAGAAGAAGGTTTTAAAAATTTCAATAATTTTGTGACACAATTGTTGACATACTGGAGATCCTCTGCCTACCTTTGCTCCTCAGCCTTCCGTGGATACTGCTTTTGTACTATGATCAGGATTACAATCAAGTCAACTCCTGTGGGGTTGCTGATGTCTCATGTGATCCCTCTTGGCTGTGTTACCTTCTGGTTCTCCTCTTTCTAGGTATGCTGCTACAGCTAATGCTGCCGGGGTCTCATGCTACACGTGGCATCAGTGATTGTTAATAGACTCTGTACTCTTAAACAAAAACTAAATACATTTTCTGTTTTCTCTCCAAGCTTATGTTCCTGTACCACTTCCAGCCCCACACAGTAAGATGTTCATCCACTTCAGCTTCACTCAAGTTGTTTCCGTCCTCAGCTCCAGCCCCAGCATACCTGGGCCACACCAGAGGGCAGTAAAACTCTCTCCCTCCTCCGGTTGGCTGGGGACGAAGTGCTGCCAAGGACTTTCCTGCTTAGGCTCAAGATCCTAGAGTGACTCTGTATTGGACTACACAATGCATATTTTACATTATTTTATTTGAACTATCACTATACGACTTATTTGTTGAGATAAATTAGCTTCATTTATCATCTATGCCACTCAAGGAGGTTGGGTCTCTTTTTGAGTCTTGGTCCTCCCAAGGTTTCTTCCTGATAACGAGAGATTTTCCATGCCACTGTCGCCCTAGGCTTGCTCAGTTTGGGATTGGCCGTAGATATTAGAAAATAGTCTACAATTGTAAAGCTGCTTTGAGACAATGCTCCACTGTAAAAAGCACTAAATAAATAAATCTGACTTGACTTGATTACAATCACACGTTGACGTCACCTGTTTGACATCACATTATTATTCAGTATTTTTCCTCATTACTAACCCTAAACTGCCCCCATTCCACATTTTGGAATGTTTTGCAGGCCTGAAATGCAAGAATGGATGTTTATTTAATGAATAAAATGAAGTTGACCAGACAAAAAATCTGCAGTGAGATACAATTCAAATCAATGTAATGAACAGTGTTTTTTCCAATTTCCATACCATCCAAACTTTTTCTGATTTGTTGTTGTAGCTAAATTATTCTACTTGTCTACTTGTGTTTAAAAGTTCTGAAACATGGATGAATTTTAGGCCAAAATCTCAGGTTATTCACTGCATATAAATTAGTCTGATTTTGTGTAGTTGTACATAGCGGAATAAGGAAAAGGCCGAGCAGAGGTAGTAAACGTAACATTTCTAAGTAGACTACATTTAATGGTAAGCAACATGTGCTGTTGAAGTTGGCCACCTAGTGTTCAGGTTGTCAGAATCCTGAAAAGTAAATGTCAAGATATTTTAACTAATGTAAAAAACAAACAAACAAATGATTAATTAGATTTAACTCAGTCATAATATTCAGTATTGCAGTACTGTCTGCCTCTGTGCAACTCTGGCTCACCCACTGCTCAGAAGGAGGGGGAGAGGAGAGGTGTGAGTGCAGTGATTTCAAGACAGCCTACTCTATTTAAAAAACAAATCGTATGCAATTGCCATAATAAAAAAAATTATTTAAAGATCATACTTTTTTTTATATAAATGTTTACTGGCTTACTACCTAATCAACATAAAGTTCTGGCTTTTCTCAGGCTACTTTACCATGCACATTTCCATCAGCATATATTATACTTGCTGAAGACACCTATTCTAATATAATATATAATGTGATATTTACTCCAGTCGAAAGGGATTAATCCAAATTGGTCTTCTTGTGTTGGTTTTGTAGGTGGGTTGTATAATCACCCACAAATATTATTTAATATAAAGAATAATTTATGTGTAATATACAGTATTGTGTAAAAATAAAAGCAGCCAAACCTTAAGATATGAAATTAGATGATAATATGACAATATCATAATGGATGTACTAGGATGGATTGGCGCCATATCTAGGGTTGTTGCCGCCTTGTGCCCTATACTGCTGCCTAGGCACTGGCTATTCCGCAACCCTGTTCAGGATTAAGCGGATAAAAAAGTGAGTGAATGAATGAATGAATGAATGAATGAATAATGGATGTATAGTATACAGTATGCATTTATTCTAGGTCTATGCTGTATTTATTTATTCAGTTGAGAGTGTTTTAGCAGACCTATATCGTTGTAAATGCCTTGGTAAGTTTCTTGGTACTTCTCATGGACGATGGAATAATTAACTGCCACAGTCTGATCTGCAATCTCCTCCCTCTCCAGGTTCACTCCACCCAGACCCACCTGCATCTCAACCGCTTCATCACTGATAAGTTTCTCTCTCTCACACACACACACACACACACACACACACACACACACACACACAGACACAGAGAGAGAGAGAGAGAGAGAGAGAGAGAGAGAGAGAGAGAGAGAGAGAGAGATGAAGAGTCAAGTAGACAAAACACTTACACATCAGACAAAACACATTAAATTAAAGTCAAATGTATATTTTAGTTGTTTTGGGATAAGCAGTTAATTTGAAGATTAAATTGGCAAAAGCTTTCAGTATCTGGTATGACCCAATGTTGCTGTAATAATTGCAACTAAACTTTCCCAGTACCTGCTGTTCAGTCCTGCATGTTTGGAGATATTTTAGCACATTCATCCATACAGAACAGCTTCAACCCTGGAATGTTTTCCTAACATAAACTGCTCATTCAGGTCTTTCTACAAAATTTAGATTTGATTAAGATCCCAAACCATTAACTTTATTCTTCTTTAACTATTTTTAGTAGAACAACTTGTGTGCTTTCTGCATGACGCACGTTGTCTAGAGATTCAGTTCATGGACAGATGTCCTTACATTTTTCTATTGAGTTATAATTCAGAAGTTGTTGTTCCATCAATGATGACATGCCATCCTAGTCCAGATGCAGCAAAATAGGCTCAAACCCTGAAACTACCACCAACATGTTCAAAGAAAAGGTTCTTATACTGGAATGCAGTGTTTTTCTTTATCCAGACATGGCGCATCTCATTTAAACCAAAAAGCTCTATTTAGGTCTCATGCATCCATAAAGTGTTATTCCAATAGCCTTCTGACTTGTCAATATGATCTTCAGCAAACTGCAGATGGGTAGCCGTGTTCTTACTGGAGAGCAGTGGCTTTCTCCTTGGAACCCTGCTATAAACACCACTGATGTTCGGTGTTCTCCTGATGGGGGACTCATGAACACTGATGCCAGCCAGTGTGAGAGCGATCTAGTTTAGTTAGAAGTAACCTTGAGTTTCTTTGTTTCCTCACAGACTACTATATGCCTTGCACTTTTAATGATGTTGCTGGACTACCACTAATGGGGAAGGTGATCAGTGAGCTTGAATTTTCTCCATTTGTACACGATCTACCTGACTGTGTATTGGTAGAGTTCAAACTCTTCAGAGATGGCTTTGTAACTTTTTCCAGCCTGTTGAGCATCCAACTCTGTTTCTCAGGTCCTAAGAAATCTCTAACAAAGCTTATGTGAAGATCCGACTTTGTAGATCCCTGTTCTTTAAATACAACTTGGTGTCCACTCACACCTGATTGTCATCCCATTGACTGAAATCACTTGAGTCCTATTTCACCTCCAAATTAACTGCTAATCCTAGAGATTCACATACTTTTGCCACTCATATGTAACCCTGGATCATTATGCATTGATTACTGTGTACAAACACTGCCCTCTACAGACACCACTTACATGCAGTGAGCAGCAGTGAGGACCCAACAGGAATTCAGGAGTATACCCCCACAGTTGTGAGTGAAGTAGCCGGTGCTGTTTTTGGGGTGGAACTGCAAAGAGACTTGCCAAGGATGAGCTCCAGGCTTGGCCTTCCTCCCACCAAATATTTTACCCATAATTCTACTAGGCTGTGGCTTTCCACACTCAGAGAACTCAGCATTTGCAGCAGGTGTTGTTGGAGACTCTTCGGTCATTGATAGGTTAGTTGAAGAAACTGTAAGAATGTTAGGAATGTTGTTAACACTAATGTGTTTTGGGTAGGGGAACAGGGGAGTATAATAGGAGGACATGTACCTGGTTCAAGGCATCGTCTGACATTGCAGACATCCCATGCTAATTTCTTCCTGTATCTGATAAAGCACCAAGGTTCGCTTTCCCCATCTGGGTTCCTGAATAAAGAGAGACCCGGTACCAAAACATTTGTAATATTTTCAAACTTTCTCCATTATTATCTTGTTTCCTCTCACACATACTTCCAGACATCTGACCTGCAATAATTATGAGGCCCAAGTCCATCATCCCCTACAGTAGCATCTTCATCTTCAAAATCCCCTACATATGGGATGAGGTATGAGTTCCAAGGCAAACAATCCAGTCCAGACACGGTGACACTAGCATAACCTCTATACGACGACCCATCTCCTTCATAACAGTCACCAGGAGCTAAGGGCAACAGGCACAGTTAGTTGGCAGTGTATTGTATTGAAAAACACTAATCTGGATTTGCAGTGAGGAACTGGGTATATGGTTACCAATTTCACAGAATTTTCCAGTGTAGTTTCCAGGACACAAACAAGCAAATTTGACCCTTGAAGGACCTTTTATACATGTTCCACCATTCATACAGGGACTTGGATTGCATAGTGAGGCTAAAGGAGAGAAAATGGTTATGAAAGATTATTTGTTTTTCCAGGTCTGTCATAAATGTATTTTTATGAACTACCCCATTAGACACTCAGAATCTCTTTGCACGCACACTCTTACATTCTTAAAATTACATGCTTACTAGTTTCATGGTTATTACTAAATAATATACTTTAAGATAAATACCTAATAAGTTTGGAGCTTAAAGTGTTATTTGAGAATAAATACAGTATATGACCAAAAGTATGTAGACACCCATACCAATACGAGGTCTGTGATATTTTAACTACACTCACTTCCAAGAGATTCATAATATGAGGCATATGAGACTCAACATGACACCGTCATAGGTTTCTACCTTGCCAACAAATCAGCTCATCAACATTCTGCTCTGCTTGCCAATTTAGCTCACGTACACACAGCCCTGAGCTTAACTCCATCAGACACCTTCGAGGTGAATTGGAATGCCAACTATGGAGTGGCAAGGTTTACTGAATTCATCAGGGATGTTTCAAGACATTTATGGTTAAGAAACTGAACTTTCACTATAGGTGGGGGATAAGGGTATGATTTTGCTTAAGGATAAAAACTAACCTAAGAAAGTCTCTTTTTCACTATTTGTAGAGTAAAAGGCATAAGGTCCTGCTCTCAACATAAGTGGCAATGAGCATGGATCTACTCATATAAATGCTATCCATCAGCTTAGTCACAGAGGAAAGGCTTTTAATCTCCATTTTTATAGGCTATAAGTTATGGGTCCTAAGAAGGCTATTCAATTAGATATCGGAAAGACTTGCTCAGACTTCTTTGGTTAAATCACATAAAGCATAACTTCACTTAGAAGGTGTTACTGTAAGAATTCAGAAAACAATGGCCAATGTGAAAAATCATTTTGAAATTCTCAAGTGACAAATAAAGCAATTAATGCTTGTTACATTAAATTAAACTCCAGAATAAACACACTGCCACTGTTGGGCTCTTGTGCAATTCCCCTAACCCACAATTGCATGAACTGTAAGGGTGTATCACGTCTAAGTCGCTCTGGATAACAGCACCTGATAAATGACTAAATATAAATGTAGATCATATTCCCCTAAATGTGCACAGTGATGCTCTGCTAATAATTAGTAGCTAACCTCACAATAATGTTTCAATATCTAGTTGAAAATCTTCTTAGAGCTACAAAGAGGAAAATCACATGCTAATATTCATAGTTTATACATACATTTTGCGTGTTCACAAACTTCTGGGTATATGGTGTGCTGTAAACGACATTATATTGTGTTTCTAGTGCCCGTTGTTAAACATTAAAGGCTCTCACCTCTCTTGCATTTGGGAGGCAGGAAGGGGGCTTTGCACTTGCACTCATAATAGGGCTCTGTATCAATGCGGACACACTCACCGTGACCACACTGAACGTTCCTACACATGTTTAAGACTGAAAAGTAGAGAATAAACAAAGACTGCAACAAAGGTGTAGTCTTCTTAAATGAGCAGAAAAGGAACATCTTTAGTGGTTTCTAACCATCTTGACACCTTTTGCCTTTGAAAGGCCGAGGGCAGATACAGTCAAAATCACCGTCAGGAGTATTCTCACAGGTTCCGTTGTTATAACAGGGATTTGGGTCACACGCATCTGAGAAGAGAGGCAAAGATGAACATACAGCAGGTGTCATCTGCTCTGTGATCTGCTAAAATATTTGAATAATAGATTGTTTAGGAACTTAAATCCATTTTTATAAAAGAGGAGAGGTGAGGGAGAGAGAGAGAGAGAGATGAGAGAGAGAGAGAGGACACACACACACACACACAAAGTGAGGAGTTCCTCTGAAGAACAAAAAAGAAGCTTTTATTCATTGATGTTTTAAGTGCAGAAGTCATGTAATATTGTGTCTGAATGTATTCACTGTGTGACATATTGTACTTGTGTGTAATAAATGTATAATGTTGCCCTATATTTAAAATAATTTAGAACCGATAAAGGACTAACTAGTCTTTAAATTCATTAAAAAGTCAGGATCTGTAAATTTCCTATAGTGTAAATGTCCTCTTTCCATATAATGGAAATGGAAAGGATCCCCTTATGCCCATAGTCCTTGTTGAAGCATGGTTAGGAAGGTTTTTAACCATTTACTCTACAGTATTTGTGGTGCAGTGGTGGTGCTGTGGTTAAGGCACTAGACTAAAAGTTCAAGTTTAAAGTTCAAGTCCCAGAATCACAGAGACAGAGAGGGAGAGAAAGAGCGTTTCCCAAAAAAACTGAAAAATAAAGAAACTATATACAACCAAACTCGCATGTTCAAAAAATAACATAAATATGAATAGGGGATCAGTAAGTCTTCATAAAAAACAATATTAAACTCAATCAGAAAAAACGTGACCATCAGCAGAACTCTAGCAAAAAACAGCTCAACATCTGTTACAGAGCACACAGCCTCCCCAAAGCACCACCGTTCTTCAAAGTGCTCTAGGTTTTTCATACACTGGTAGTAGTTAAAATCAATTAAAACCCTTGATGTCACTAGTCGAGAGAAAATCCCAGTCACCTCACAATCCGCATCCTGGGTCACCTTGTTTTTACGGCTAATATACAGGGGTTAGACAATGAAACTGAAACACCTGTCATTTTAGTGTGGGAGGTTTCATGGCTAAATTGGACCAGGCTGGTGGCCAATCTTCATTAATTGCACATTGCACCAGTAAGAGCAGAGTGTGAAGGTTCAATTAGCAGGGTAAGAGCACAGTTTTGCTCAAAATATTGCAATGCACACAACATTATGCGTGACATACCAGAGTTCAGATAGTTTCATGAACATGAAAGTGAAGTTGAACATCTCCCATGGCCTGCACAGTCACCAGTTTATTAGTAAATAGTAAATATTATTGAGCCACTTTGGAGTGTTTTGGAGAAGTGAGTCAGGAAACGTTTTCCTCCACCAGCATCACGTAGTGACCTGGCCACTGTCCTGCAAGAAGAATGGCTTAAAATCCCTCTGACCACTGTGCAGGACTTGTATATGTCATTTCCAAGACGAATTGATGCTGTATTGGCCACAAAAGGGGGCCCTACATCATACTAATAAATTATTGTGGTCTAAAACCAGGTGTTTCAGTTTCATTGTCTAACCCCTGTATATTGCCATTTTTGCCTGGCACAGAAGGAAATGAATCAGTTGGCACTTGAACCTCTCTCTCCTAATGTACTTAAAACCAAGGATAAAAGTCTGGAGAGTACAAGCCACATTAAAACACAGAATAACACTCCTTAAAACATCAAACAAGGGACGCAGCCTAAAACAGTGCATAAAAGCATGGAACATTGTTTCCCTCTGAGAGCAGAAGGGGCAGTCAGGTAAAACCTCAGGGTTTAAAACAGAGATAAAATCATTTACAGAGATAATAATATGTAAAACTTGCCATGTAGGTCAGCAACCTTCTTGGTCAATGGTGGCTTGTACAATGCTCTCCACTCTGGTTGTACATCATCACTCAAATTAAAAACATCACGCCATGGTGTATCCACCCTATTGTCCAGACTTTTCTTATTCAGCACTTTAACACAGGCTCTGTACAGCAATTTACCTGATGCTGTGTTTAAGTTCATAGAGGTGCCCCTCTTACATTCCAGCAGGGGACCATAACAGTCTTGCAAGACTGGAGTGATGATGATCTCTGGGAAAGGGTCATCTTTTGTAGGGCTGGTCACCCCTGCACAGTAGTCCTTCACCTGCATACGCTCCTCCAAAGTTAGCGCAGACCGCCAGCGATGCAAAAGCTGGGACACAACACGTAAGGACCTCAACCCCAACCGTGCTGCCAATTCCCCTGCACAAGCGAGTTCAGGTCCTGCAATCTCCACCAGCTGACCTAGTGTGATGATTCTAGAGGAGACCAGAATTCTTCCAAGCCCCACTGACCAGCGGCTCTTCCAGAAGCCAGCGTAAGATTGTAAACACCATGTCTCTGTGTGCCAAAAAAAACTCCAGATTCTTAAAAAGTCCACAATAAAAATCAGGCAGCCCAACAACGTTCAGGGATTGAGTGTCATATTAAAAACAAAGTTCTGTCCAGCTTAGTCCTCCCACCGTATGTAGGATTCTCCTGGCTATTCCTTTCCAATACCAGTTCTTTCGGCCCAGTAAAGCAGCCCTGAAGTAAACTGAAGGCGGAACGGAAGGAGAAGGAAAGCAGACTGAGCCCTCGCAGTTTTAATCCTGCTTGCTAGGTGGACAAGGCCTTGCCCACCATCCTCTTTTTGGCAGATACAGAAACTCCCCTGGGGTACCCAGTGCAGACGATCCTAGAAAAAGTCCATGAGAAGTGCCTGAAGTTTGGCCAGCAGCTCCGGTGGAGGGTCCATACAAGCCAATTTGTGCCACAGGGAGCAGCAAGGTTATTAATAATCAATACCCGCACTCTATATGACATTTGTGGGATCAACCACCTTCACCTACTTAGGCGCCCCTTCACCTTCTCAAGCATGTCAACCCAGTTCTTCTTATCTGTGCTGCTGTCACCCAGAAAAACCCCCACATACTTAAAACCATCTGTCTTCCAATTCAACCCATCTGGAATCCTAGGCTGACCACTATCCCACTCCCCAACTAATACAGCTTCGCTTTTGTTCCAGTTAATTTTTGCAGATGATAGAACATTAAAATCCTGTAAAAGTTCAGTTAAAAAAACAACATCATTCTGATTATTGACCAGTACAACTAGGTCATCTGCATAGGCTGAGACACGTACCGTAGTGGTACATTGAGGTACACGCAGACCAGTGATCCATTCCCTCAGATTGCATATTAGAGGTTCAATGGCAAGCGAGTAGATCATACCACTTAATGAACAGCCTTATCTAGTACCTCTGTAAACTTTAAAAGGAGCACATAAGCCACCGTTGACCTTAAGTACACTCTTAATGTCACTGTACAAAACCTTTCTCATGGCTATAAAACGGGTTTAAAACCAAAATTCTCCAGAACCTTCCACAAATACTCATGTTCAACTCAGTCAAAGGCCTTTTCCTGGTCCAAAAAAATGACACCCGTCCTCAAACCTAATAGCCTGGAGATGTCCAAAACGTCTCGAATCAGATAAACATTGTCAAAGATTGACCTGCCAGACACACAGTAAGTCTGGTCCAGCTGTATCACCTGCTCCATCACTTTCCCCAGTCTCGAGGCTAACGCTTCTGAGAGCAACTTACAATCTGTGCAGAGCAGTGAGACAGGATGCCAGTTCTTCAGCTCTGTCAGGTCTCCCTTCTTTGGTAACAGGGTCAGGAAAGCTCTGCGACAGCTCATGGGAAGTATCCCTTCCAGCACATTCCTCTGGAGAACCTCTAGCACATCTTGACCCAACACTGCCCAAAAAGCCTTGAAAAACTCCACAGGAAGACCATCAATACCTGGTGCTCGACCATTATCCATCCCTCGGAGAGCATCATACAGCTCCTCCAGAGAGAGCTCTCTGTCCAAAAGTGCAGTAGATTGTGTTGTGAGTTTGGCCAGATTTTGAAAGAACCTGTCTTCCCAGCTCTTGTGCCTCTGCCCACTCAGTCTCATACAGCCTTGAAAAGTAGCCCACTGTCTGCCTGCGAATTTCAGTAGGGTCAGTTATTAGATCCCCTGATTCCGTTCACACGGCATAAACCGTTTATGTCTGTTACTCTGCTCAAGACCAAAGAAAAAGGACCATGGAAGGACCTTGGAAGGACCTTGGAAGGACCATCCATTTCTGTCACACACTGAAAGTGTGATCAGACCAGCGCCCCCTGTGCTGTAATGCCTAGCAGATCAGCTAAAACAGACCTTTTCCTCTTAAGCACTTTAATATGCTTTTGATTTCCAGTAGTCTCCGTTAAACCTTGGAATTCTACAATCTCAATCTCCAGAGCTTTGAGAGATCTGGCTACATCCCTAGTGACATTAAGAGTGTACTGTTGACAAAATAATTTGATTTGTACCTTGGCTACATCCCACCACTGCTGAACTGAGGAAAAACACTCCTTCTGCAATTTAAAAACCTCCCAGAAAAAAATAAAAGATTCAATGAGATTAGCATCATCTAAAAGCACAGTGTTAAAATGCCAATATGCGCTTTGTGGATTTACATGACGTTTAGTGAGCGTACAATGGACCAAACAATGGTCTGAGAAACCAATGGAGAAATAAGACATTGCGTAAAAACTGACATTTGATAACTAAAACCACAAAAACGATCCAGTCTTGCCAGTGAAAGTACATTATCCCAGGAATGGGCCCATGTGTACTGCCTCTGACAGCCATGAAAGTTCCTCCAGACATCACGGAGGTCATGGGCCTCTAGCATCTCACACAACCACTTACGTGAGGCTGTGTGCGGCTCAACATGGTTTCTATCCATGTCATCTGCTGTGCAGTTAAAATCCCCACCCAAAATTAAGAAATCAGTCTGATTACAAGATGCCAACACAGTGCTCAGTGTGTCTAAAAATAGCATCCTGTCGACTCCCTCAGTCAGAGCATATACACAAACAAAAACAAAAACATCATTCTCAAAACAGGGACTCACTTTTAAAAGCCTCCCGTTTAGAACCTCATCTACAGTGTATGAGTGAGGAATAAACTCCGTGAGAAATGAAGACCGACCCCACCACTACAAGACGTGTTATGGCTTAGAATGGCTAGCCCTGCCCACTCCCTGGCCCACTCAGCAGCAGGAGTCTCCTGTATAAAAACAACATCGATCTGCTTCTGCTTTACTAGCTCATAAAACTTTGCCCTCTTCACACAGTCTCTAGCTCCATTGAGATGTAGTTTGGTGATTTAAAAATTACTCATTAGAAAATAAAAAGGACATACAACACTAAACACAAAGGCCAGTCCATTCCCGGAAAGGCTGAGCATTCTAAAAGTCGACTTCATTACTAGCCTTGGTGAGTTTGGTCAGTATCTTCCTCAAATCTGTGAGTTTATGCTGTTGTAGTAAAAAGGACCCGCCTCCAAAGTATTAACATAATGTGTGCTGTCGGAAAAACTCAGTTCGACCCGCACACCTCTTGTTTCCTTTAATTACCATTAAAAACTTTTTAATCTCATCAGCACAGTAAAGCGTTGGTACATTCTCATCTTGTGAGCACCCAGCCCAGCATGAATCAGAAAGTGAGCCACTTTCTGAAGAATCGCTTTCGTAGCCATCGATCTCCATTGTACCACCCTCTGTTTTGGCCTGCTTGTTCCCCTTCCCCTCAGCCGCCAGTTTTCTTTTAAAAGGAGGAACCTTAAAAACAGATTCTTCCTCCATATCTGCCTCAGCTTGAGCCCCCTGCACTATTATTTTGGTTGGGGTCACCTCAACCAATTCACCCCTTACCTCTGCATCCTGCTTTTCAGTGTTAGGAGGCTCTTGTTCCTCAACACTCAACATCCACCTTAGCAGGCTCGACTGATGACCACACTCCTTCAGTTAGCACAGTCCCACCAGTGCCAGTCAAAGGCATTTTTGCCTCAGTCTACTCCCCAACCACTGTCTCTGGTGCGGGATCCAAGACCTCCATGATCAACCCAGTAGTGGCTCCAGGGGGAACAACCACCCCAGGCCCAGCCTCAACAGGCGCCGACCACCCAGCACCCTCAGGCTCATTCCCCTCGGTTTCCACATTAACGTTTTCAGAACAGGCACAGACAAGATGTATAACCTTCCCACACCTAAAACACTTCATGCTAGTATCTGATGAAGTGTACACCAGGTAATGAAAACCATCTACTTTAAACTTGAGCACCAGATCTAGCTCATCAGCACCTTCCTTCAGTACCATGACCACAAGTTTCATGAAGGACACTAGGTGTTTAATAAGGGGTGATTTACAGCCCAAGGGGATTTTCTTTATAGGGGAGACAAGTTTACAGAATCTGGATTTCCTCATCTTTGATAAAGGGGGGGACAAAAGTAATGTACTGTTAGAACCCGGTAAATGTAATGCTTAGGAGGACATTATGATGGACCTGACACTTTTGTTCGACAGAAGCCAAAAATACATTGAGAGACAGCAATACAAACAGCATGTAAGATCAGAATTAACGAGTGAATGTGAACCAGTTTATATAGTTATAGGTTATAGACAATACAAACAAAGCAATACTGCTTATAACAGGACAAGCACATACACTTACAAACTCCAAGTACAGCTGGATACAAATAAGCAGCGAAAAGTCATACACACAAAGTTACTTGCACAAAAAAGTCTTTAGACCTGTGAACCGAGCTAGAACAGTCTATAGTCCAAATGTACACTAATATAATTTAATATAAATTATAAGTTAATATAATTTTAAGATCTCGTTCGCCAAAGCAAATGATCGTTGATTGGGTGATGTTTAAACAGCGCTTACCTGTAGGTAATGCTGATTTAAAAAGATATGATTAATCCAGTTAAGGAGCAAAATTCAAACATGGTATTATTACAACTTATGTTGGAAATAGTATATAACAGTTATAACAGTATATTACAGTAGGTTTATTTAATGTCCCACACAGCATCAGTTTCCATTTGTGACAGGAAAACAAGGATATAAAAAACATACTAGTCAGACACACTCATACACTAGTCAATTTAGTGAGATTCAGTTAACATAATGCATGCTTTGGAATGTGAGAGAAATTGAAAGTACCAGAGAGAACCCAACATAACAGGAAGACATTCAAAACCTAAACACAGGTGGGAGTCCGTGGTCGGGATCCAAACGACCTGTGTGAAGACAGGCTATCTGATGAAACTGCTGTGCTGCTCTACTTTGGTGGTGAGGCAAAACAAAAAATACGGTCTTTTCTTATGAAGGGGGGGGGGGGACGGGGAGGAGAAGGAGAGGGAGAATGATGAGAGCGAGCAGAGGGAGAAAGAGAGGCAGCAGAGAGGGGAGAGAGAGAGAGAGAGAGCAAGAGAGAGAGGGCAAGAAAAGAGGAGCGGAGGAGAGAGAGAGGAGCAGAGACGAGGAGAGAGAGAGTAGATATATATATAGATAGAGATACGAAGCAAGATGGGAGTAAAAGGGGTGGGAAAAATACAGTGTTTGCCCCTTCCGATTTCCTTTTTTTTTTTTTTGCATGTTTGTACCACTTAAGTGTTTCTGAACCATCAAACGAATTTTAAATATTAGTCAAAGGACACACAAGTAAAAACACACAAAGCTGTTTTTAAACAAAGGTGTTTATTATTAAGGGGAGGAAACCAATTAAGGGAGAAAATCCTTAATAATAATTAAAAAATCCAAAAACCCAAACAATGGCCCTGTGGTGAAAAAGTCATTGCCCCCCTCTTGTTAAAACATAACTTAACTATGGTTTTAGCACACATTGAGTAACTGTCTCTTTTTTTTAGCCACACCAGGCCTGATTAGTGCCACACCTTTTCTCAAATCAGGACATCACTTAAAAGGACTGCCATGACAAGTGAAGTACAGCAAAAGATCCTTAAAAGGCTACACATCCATGCCGAGATCCAAAGAAATATCAGGAACATTGAGAAAGAAAGTAATTGAGATATCTATTCAGTCTGGAAAGGGTTATAAAGCCATTTCTAAACGATTTGGGACTCCAGAGAAACAAACATTATCAAATTGCGGAGGACATGGAACAGTGGTGAACCTTCCCAGGAGGGGCCGGCCAACAAATTACCCCAAAGAGCGCAGCGACGACTCATCCAAGAGGTCCAAAAGTCCCCCACAACAACATCCAAAGAATGCAGGACTCACTTGGCTCAGTTAAGGTCAGTGTTAATGCCTCCACCATAAGAAAGACTGGCAAAAATAGCCTGCATGGCAGAGTTCCAAGACGAAGCCCACTGCTGAGCAAAAAGAACATTAAAGCTCGTCTCAATTTTTCCAGAGCACATCTTGATGATCCCCAAGACTTTTGGGAAAACATTCTGTGGACTGACGAGACAAAAGTTGAACTCTTTGGAAGGTGTGTGTCCCATTACATCTGGCATAAAAGTAGCACAGCATTTCAGAAAAAGAACATTATAGCAACAGTAAAATATGGTGGTGGTAGTGTGATGGTCTGGGGCTGTTTTGCTGCTTCAGGACCTGGAAGATTTGCTATGATAAATGGAACTATGAATTCTGCTGTCCTCCAAAAAATCCTGAAGGAGAATGTCCGGCCATCTGTTCGTGACCTCAAGCTGAAACGAACTTGGGTTCTGCAGCAGGATAATGATCCAAAACACACAAGTTGCAGTTGTTGCTGCTAAGGGTGGCCCAACCAGTTATTAGGTTTAGGGACATGTAGGTTTGGATTATTTTCTCCCTTATTAATAAACACCTTTATTTACAAACTGCGTTTTGTGTTTACTTGTGTTGCCTTTGACTAATATTTAAATTGGTTTGAAGTTCCGAAACACGTGTGACAAACATGCAAAAAAAAAAGGAAATCAGGAAGGGGGCAAACACTTTTTCACACCACTGTATATTTATTGATGCAGACTGCTGTCACAATACTATAGTGTGATAGTTCCTGCTGTAATATTCAAGATATGCTACCTATCTCTTCAAAAATGTCAAACACCCAGTCAGAGGAGTTTTCAAGGTGACCTTCCTGAGTCACTTCACTGTAGTACTCGTACGTAGTCTCGTTAAGTGCTTCAACAGCACCTATTCCAGTGGCACAAAATAAAGATGCACACTGATTAGTAAGAGAATATTGAGCTCATTAACATGTTACGTCAATGCCAAATGACTATAAACATTAGGAATTGATTACTCTCACCTTCAGCTGTGCCAGACACAATATCCTGCAATAGATTGGGAAACAGCAAACACTATCTCAGGCAAACATCCAAAAAGACTCAACGGTAAAGTCATCAGCTAGTCTCGGGTATGTAAAAGCAGAATACATTGGACAAAGCATTTGCAATGCTGCACATTTCCCTTTAAGTGGACCAAAGCGTCATTAATGTTTTGACAAAGTGATATGATTCCAAAATGTATACCTGAATGGAACAACTGCTACCTACCTCAGCTTGTGCAGGCTCACTGAGACTCTGCAGGCTCAGCAGAACTAGCAGTAAAGGGAACATGATCCTGGAAGTATTGGTCACAGGAATACAGGAGAGAGCAGAGAACTGGGGTAATGATCATCTGATCACCTCTCAGATCTTCTTACAGTATCTTTGCACTCTGGCTGACAATCATTAGCCCATAGCATTGATTGCACCTTGTCGAACTTGTGTGCCCCAATACACAACATTCCCTTTACTCTGTTAAGGGTACAAGGTAAACAGCACTAGAGGCTTCTAACCTCGCATGGATTTTGTGCATATCCAGTGATTACATATGCATATCAGGGCTAACCCCAGTCAGGATTAACTTTAAAATGCATATTTGTTCTCTACAAAGCTGTCATGAAGATTCAAAATGAGATAACTGCTTTCTGAAAGTGTTCAGTTGTGTATAGTTCTAACACTCACTTCTCTCCATCGGGTCAATGTCTATGTTAGAAATGTTTACTCTGGAACAGCACTTTAGACTCTTTACTTTGCAGAGCAAATCTATCAGCAAATGACCAATCCTGGATTCAGATTTAAAGCAGCCTGTTCATGGGCAAATATGAGCAGTTAATAGTAAACATAGCGTGGCACTATCATACACCAACACTATTTCAAAACGATAGTTTTCTGCCTTTTTGGAGTAGCCAACCGCAAGTGCTGTTGTGAAGTAAAAACATTTATTAGCAGCAACAGATCAGTCAACAACTACACAAGTTCACAGAATAGGTAACTATTAAGGCATAAAGATCCCCTGAGCCAAAATCACTGCAAGATCATGCTCAATGCCAAGTGCTGGTTGAGATGGTGTAAAGTCCAACTTTACCAGACCCTGGAGCAGGTAGTATGTGTTCTATGAAGTGATAAATCATGCTTCACTGTCTGGCAGTCCAACGTATGGTCTGGTTAAATACACTATAAAGCCAAAGGTTTGTGGACACCCAAAAATGACATCTAAAAACATTAGTATTACAACCCTAAATCAGAAAAAGTTTAGACAGTGGTATGGAAAAATTCCAACAAAAATTTATTTTTCCTTTTAGTTTATAGCAGACAATATAAACCCAATATATTTGGTTTATAGATGTGGTAGATTTTCATACATTCCTGGTGTGGTGTAAAACATACCTCTCTTGCACTCTATGGAGCTATACATATGTGCTCTCTGGAGTGAAAAATTGCGCTTCACCATCTGGACGTCAGATAGATGAATCTGTGGTCTGAGGCTGATTTTTGTCATTTGGACTAGGTCCCTTAGTTTCAGTGAAGTGAAAACTTATTTGTCAGCATATGTTGAGATTCTTAAGAATCATATGTTTCAAGCTATGTGGCATCAGGATTTAGCATGACAGTGCATCCATGCAGAAAGCAAGGTTCAAATAGAATGGTTCTCCATGTGTAGTGGAAGCCAAAAGTCTGAGACCACTTGTGAAAATACTTCTATTTTACCTGGATTATTGAGTATGCATCAAGACACTTCTATTTTGCATTTTACTCAAATTTAATACCGTGCATTTCATTACAAATTGTATCATTTGCATATGTATTATTAACACTGTATTTGGTATAATGTAGTATAAGAGAGTATTTCATATGTCCACCCCAACCTAAACACAATCAAGCATTTATGGGGTCTGAAAACAGAAAGACAAGCACTAATATGCCCTTTGCAGAGTTGTGAAATCATGCTGGGATAACATGGCGTTTGCACAAATCTTTGAAACCCATGCCAGTTCACAAGCACAATGTCCTTACAGTAAAAGGGGGAACATCAGTAATACTAAAAATAATAATACACTCTGAAATTTGTCTTTTTTCATACAGACCTTTCACTCAGACTGTTATGCCGATTATAAAATTTGAACACTGTATTATTTTTGAGAAAGATGCAAAATAAAAGCAATTTCATGGTCTCTAGACTTTTAGTCCCCACTGTATGATGTGGGAAAACTTGACTTGCTCGCATAGCGCCCTGACCTCAATCCAATCAAACCACTGGCCATGTAGTTTTATGTTGTAATAGTAATGAAAATCTGGGTTGTGATATTGCATCATAAAATATAAGTGCCAATCAGTTCCAATAACCAAACACATCATAACGTATTATTTTAAAACCATTATATCAGGCAGTTTAATATTCAGTCAAGCACAATATTGTTTTATAACAAGTTTTGGGTGACTTTAGCTTCATGATTTTAGGACCTGTGTCATACCGGTCTCTGATTATGTCAAAATGTGTAGTGGCATACCAAATGGCTCATTATGTTATACATTGGGGCAAAAAAGAATTTAGTCAGCCACTGATTGTCAAAGTTCTCCTACTCAGAAAGATGAGAGAGGTCTGTAATTTTCATCATAGGTACACTTCACCTGAGAGAAATGAGAAAACAAATCCAGGAAATCACATTGTAGGATTTTTAAAGAACTTAATTGTAAATTATGGTGGAAAATAAGTATTTGGTCAATAACAAAAGTTCAACTCAATACTTTGTAACACAACCTTTGTTGGCAATGACAGAGGTCAAACGTTTCCTGTAAGTCTTCACCAGGTTGGCACACACTGTAGCTGGTATTTTGGCCCATTCCTCCATGCAGATCTCCTGTAGAGCAGTGATGTTTTGGGGCTGTAACTGAGCAACACAGACTTTCAACTCCTTCCACAAATTTTCTATGGGGTTGAGGTCTGGAGACTGGCTAGGCCAGTCCTTTGTTGCCCGAGCGGTGTGTTTGGGATCATTGTCACACTGGAAGACCCAGCCACGTTCCATCTTCAATGCTCTCACTGATGGAATGTGGTTTTGACTTAAAATCTCACGATACATGGCCCCGTTCATTCTTCCCTTACCACGGATCAGTCGTCCTGTCCTCTCTGCAGAAAAACAGCACCAAAGCATGAGGTTTCCACCCCCATGCTTCACAGTACGTATGGTGTTCTTGGGATGTAACTCAACATTCTTCTTCCTCCAAACATGAGGAGTTGAGTTTTTACCAAAAAGTTCTATTTTGGTTTCATCTGACCACATGACATTCTCCCAATCCTCTTCTGGATCATCCATATGCTCTCTGGCAAACTTCAGACGGGCCTGGACATGTACTTGCTTAAGCAGGGGGACACGCCTGGCACTGCAGGATCTGAGTCCCTCTCGGCATAGTGTGTTACTGATGGTAGCTTTGTTACTTTGTCCCAGTTCTCTGCAGGTCATTCATCAAGTCCCTCCATGTAGTTCTGGGAGATTATCAATGATCTTGTATGTCTTCCATTTTCTTACAGTTGCTCCCACAGCTGATTTTATTCACACCAACCTGCTTGCCTATTTGTAGATTCACTCTTCCCAGCCTGGTACAGGTCTACAATTTTCTTCCTGGGGTCCTTCGACAGCTCTTTGGTCTTGACCATGGTTTTGAGTTTGGAGTCTGACTGTTTGAGGCTGTGGACAGGTGTTTTTTATACAGATAACGAGGTCAAACAGGTGTCATTAACACAGGTAACTAGTGCAGGACAGAAGAGCTTCTTAAAGAAGACCTTACAATATGATTTCCTAGATTTTCTATTTTATTTTGTCTCTCATAGTTGAAGTGTACCTATGATGAAAATTACAGACCTCTCTCATCTTTCTAAGTAGTAGAACGTGCACAATCAGTGGCTGACTAAATACTTTTTTGCCCCACTGTAGATATGGTGTTTACTTTATTTTTCATTTGATATTTTTGGTATACATACTTTACGTCTCATATGTTGATCCTTAAAACTAGATCTTTGCTTGTTTTGTACCAACAGACCTCATCTGGAGGACATGAGTATAATTAGAATAGGCAAAAAGCATTGTTTTATTACTTTGGTATGACTGACTTTCCAATGCTATTCAGTGCAGCACTGAGGATACAAACATGGATGATGTCATCAAGGATTCTCTGTGCTTGAAACTTGGAGAAAGGCTTTGTCAATGATAAGCCAGAATTCCAGAGAGAACTATAGTTGAGCGAGAGTGTCCATTAGCGTTCCTAGTATGTAGCATCCAGAATAAGAAGAACTTTTTGTTTACTTTTGTTCAATAAGGTGTCATTTTGTTAGTTTTTTTTGTTATCCTGAATGTGGTTATAAGGTGATGTATGCTTGATTTCATCGGAGCGTCCCAAAGTAAGGTATTTTGGTAAGGTACTATAGGGGCACTACCCAAGCTTTGTTAAAAAGTTTCATAATAAATGACTATTGAACAACTTGTCAGGATGGTCTTTTGAAATGTCTCTGAATGTAACAGCTGAAATTTCCACCACAAAAGTGATTCAGTTAATTTTTTTTCTTATTTTTTTTATTCAAATGAGAAAGGAATAGGTTGCTTGACACTGGAGTGCAGTAAATACATGCCAACTGTACAGCATGTGAGATGAATAAGATAATACATAGTACTGTCAGTGGTACACATCAAAAGGACCTCTGGTGTCTCATCGGTACCTATGGTTGAACTCAATTCAGGCCAAAATTCTGGATGGTTTCATCACCTAAAACTAATTCACAGCTGAGTGTATCAAAAGAAAAATGCATTTAAAAGTGAAAATAGTACAAAAGATGCAAGTAGTGCATTTATAAAAATGCCTTCACATTTCATCCAGACTCTCTGGACTGGTTAGCAGAGACTGAATCTTGTTCTGAGGGCTACAAAGATCTAAACAGTATGATGCATGTTCACATAAACTAATAGGCAAGATGTGAATGAGGGACGTATCTGTCTCGGGGTGCACTATGATTGTCAACCTGGCATGCCTAAATATCTGCAGCAAGCCTCAAACCACTTTCATTCACTATCTCACCTCAAATACACTCCCACTCTTTCTCCCGATCTTATTAACTGTTCATGCCAGTGCCATGCACACATATCCAGCACAGGTTTTCCCACTCGATGCTTTAGTTTAGTACATACAGCAAAGTGCTAATATGATCCTTGGATTTCTTCTGTCCACCTACATCTCTGCAGGTATTTTATTCCTTCTCCAAAAGTCTTTGATTGCACAGTCTTAACTGCTCTAGATGAGAGCAATACGAGTTCAGAGGTTACATTCCAGCACAGAAATTCAAAAATACAGTCCGGGAGTGTCGCGTTTTCATCCCAAAAGCAGCAACATTCGCACCTCAACCCATCTCTCACGGATTCATAACACTGTGCCCTATGCCTGTGCAGCAAAGCTTATTCGTGGTCCTCATGGACAGTTCTCTGTCATTCTCGCTGCTGTCAGGCTCAGGTGTACTCTGACTTGCGAATGTAGTTAGAAGGCACGTAGCCTCTCCGTCCTCCTGCTTCACCCAGCCACCACTCCTGATTGCCATTCATGTCCTGGAACTCCAGAATTCGCACCCGTTGGTTGGCAGAGATGCTCAGCTCATTTGTGCACCGAGCATTGAACGAATAAACAGCATAGTAGATCTGAAAAAGGGAATAAAAAGAAAAAAGATGGAAATAAGCAATAGGAAAATAGAATACACACATACCATAATCTACAAGTTTTCATTTAATTCATTTTCTTAACAGTTTAATCCAGATCAGGGTTTCTAGGGAAGCTGGTGCCTAGCTGGTGGCATGAGCTGCAAGGCAGGAAAAACCCTAGACAGGACGCCAATCCATCATAGGGCACATACACTCACTCACTCATACACACACTCACACACCAGGGGCACTTTAGAGACACCAATTAGCCTCACACACATCTTTGGGCTGTGGGAGAAAACCGGAGTACCCGGAGTAAACCCACGCAGACAAAGGGAGGACATGCAGACTCCACACAGAAAGGACCCAGGCCACTCCACCTGGGATTGAACCCAGGACCTTCTCGCTGTGAAGTGGTAGTGTTACCGAGTCTTATTTATGCTTTAGATCTGAAATGGATGAGATGCTAATGTAGTTAACAAGTAATGTAAGTTTGTTCATCCAAGAAAAGACAGGATAAAACATGCCTGATCACCTTGAATGTGTTTTTCCCCCAACTACTTTCTTAGTAATGAAAGTTTGTGCCTAGTTGGCATGGCGTTCTAATAAGCCGGCCCACCACCAGGGCTCGGCAAGGTGCAGTCACAACTGGCCATGTCTCAGGGAGGGAAGGCAAGGCAAATGATCATCTCTCTACCAACCAGCAGCCTCTGTAGGCCGATCAACCGTGAATAACCATGGTATGCATAATCCATAAGTTCATGTTGGCTCACTCTCTCCTACAGGTAAACACAAATTATACAAAGGCACTTGCTGAACTCCTCCCTCAGCGAACATATCATGCACAGGGATGCATTTGGGTTCTGTGTTGCAGAAAGTCTGAAGTATTCGCTTAAAAGGTGACGATACATTAACTCACATGCACTCTTTAAATGATCCGATCTCATTACATCAGATTTTGATGATATAGTTTAATAAAACATTTCTAATCAAAGGTACTGCTGCCTAGCTTTAAACCCATCAACTTACTCTTTCAAAATGCGTTCTCTCTGGTAATGCTGCTTCTTTCTCTAGATATTCGTCTTGTCACTCAACTTCTCTCTCTTTGTTTCTTCAGAATGCCACTCACACTCACAGGATCCCAACTATGCAATAGCAATTTTCCCACAAAGGTTCTAGGTTCATTCTTGGATGCTGACCTATTTCAAATCTTCTTTTCAGCACCAAACCACAGATCCATATTAAATGAAGTAGAGCAGAAACTTCAAAGAGTGTAGCTCTGGTGCAAAACTAAAGAACCAACCACAGTCAACAAACAAACTCAGGCTTGGCTTTCAACGTTAAGGTTGGTGGGTGTGGTTACCCGCTCCCACATTCGCCTGTCCCCATTAAGGTCTGGGATTGGCTCTGGATCCCACCTCCAGCATCCCCCCCCCATAAAAAACCTGACCTATGTTAGTCGAAACAAAACCATAACTTTCCCGGAAACTTTGCAGTCATCAAACTGCCGATCATCTATAATTGGGTAATGAAAGAGGAATAAAGTGTCTAAATTCAGTTTTTTCAACAAAACTCTTTCTTAAAGCTCCTTGACATACCTGATGACCATCCAGCTCATGTCAGGTTCTATGTACTCATCAGCAGTGTACTGAGGCCGCTTCTGCTGCGCCGAACACTCGCCGTTCCATCTCTGCTGAGTGCCAAAGTTCGCCTGCCTCTGGGACGCCTCGTGTCTGGAGTTCCTACAGGAGGAGCTAGAGTCTGTCTCTGAAGAGTCTGACAGGTCTCTTTGATTGGTTGGAGTACTGTAACTGGAATCTAAGGAATCCCTGTAATTGGAAAGATTCTGGTACAAAGGCTCTGAGTAGTCCCCGTGACTGGTAGCATTCTCAGACAATTCCCTCTGATTGGAGGAATTCCTGTAGGTAGGAGGATTGAAGGGTATCTCTCTCTGACTACTAGGAGGGCCGTTTGGTGACTGAGCATCTTTGTGGGTGAACCGGCGGGTAGAGTCCTGGGCCGGGTGCGATGATGTGTGGTTTGAGGGAGGGGCAGAAGAGAAGCTGACAGTGGACAGCTCCTGGTTGAAAGTCAGCGTGCTGTTGCTGTTCTGTCGTGAGAACACAGGGGAAGAGCCACCATATCCTGACTCATTGGAGGACTGGCTCTCGATGGAAACATCTGAATGGCTCTGTCTTGGGTTGTAAGGCTTTAGGAAGGAACTGTAAACAAAGCCTTTTGTGTCTGCAAGATAAGCACACATGACCGGAGTCATTTCAGTTAATACACAACCTCATAACATATCATCTCCAATTATGCCATTCCACATTAAATACTTACCACCATTATCTATGAGCCAGCGATTCTGGCTGCCCATGGGGTCCTGCTGTTTGATGACACCTACTATGTCCCCTTCCAGTATGGATATATCTAGGTCCTGTGCTGCGTTAAAGTTCCTCTCAGCCAGGAAAAGGTTCTCTGGGCCGTAACGGGCTAGCAGTGCTGCTCGATGCTCATCCGTCTGCATTGTGTAGTTTGGCTATACATAGACAGTCGAGAAAAAAAGTACGATCAGAACAAAATAGTAAAGAATTAGTCCAAAATGATTTGATATCAGTCTTATTTGATATTCTTATTTTGATATTAATGGACTGATAGCTTGTTGCTCATAATACAGTTGGATCCACTGTTATAATACGGCAGGACTCACAGGGTTCAGATGCTGCTTTTTGGGGGTCTGCTTCTCCAGGGTCTTCTTTTCATATGTTTTGCGAGTTGTGGGGGGCAGGGTCTCTGGGAAGAAGCTGAAGCTCTGAAGGAGCTGCACCACTCGGCTGTGCTCCTCCTGAAACAGCGACACCAGGTTCCCTTCTGTTCCACCAATTCCTGACAGCTAATGGAGAAAGTATTTTAAATCAAAGTTAATAGCAGCACTATAATTCTTAGTTTAACTTGATGAAAAGTAACTGTTAAATTTAAATTGTACTCTTGTTCTCTTTATCTTCTGCTCTCTGCTTACCTGCAGGAGTGGAGTAAGCTCCCCCAGTGTGAGGCGCATAAAGTCTCTCTGTGCCTGAGCAAAGCCCCGTACACAGCTGGTGAAGAGATCCTCTGCGGCACGGTGAAATTTGGGAAGCTCATCCAACAGCTGAGCGTTCAGGGCCTCGTAGTTATTCCTCGCTGTCTGCAGCTCGTCCTGCACACGCTTGTCCTTCAGCCTGTCAGCTCGCTCCTTGCAGTTGTCGTAGTCGAGCAGCTTATCAAAACGCTTCTGGATCAGCTTGTGTGGTCCAGCAAACATGGAAAGCAGCTGGTTGAGAGGAGAGATGACCAGGGCCTCTGTTCTCTCCTTCTACTCACACACAGACGCAAGCACAGATAGTTACAGCTGGTACACATAATAACCAATAGCATATATTTTAGTGCCCTGCAATTAAAATAAATGACTTGAAACCAGTAATTATAAGACTGTAAACAAAATGCTCTATTGTAGTGTCCCTATATGTTAAACACCCAAGTGAAAACATTCCTTCAAAACAGTGTAGTTTTTCTTGTATAAAAAAAATTGACAAAAAGAATCTTTAGTCCCCTGCGATTAAAAATAGAGGGAGTCTCACTGAGAGCGGGATATGTGAGCATGATGAAAATGTGCAACTGCATTAGATGCCACAATAAACATGAGTGCATAATCCAACTCGATAATGCACATCAATGAATCGTTTCACCCTAGTGGCTAAGACTTACAAATTCAGTAAACTGCTTGTCACTGATGCATCGGTGTGCTCTCTGGAATCGTTCAGGGTCTAGTTGCTGCTGCCTCTCTGTGTAGATGTCACAGAAGCTGATAGCTGACAGAACCTTCACAGACGCTGACTCCTGCAAAGCAGCACAGACATACATCAGAATAAATTACAGCTTAGGATATCCAGTCTATATTTTAAAAAAAGCCAGTGTTTTTTAATGTAAGCAAGCAGGATCTGATTCCACTTGTTTTTACTCAACTGATTCTGTATTATTTATTTTTACTTCTTTATTTATTTATATAGGGTCACATCATGACAGGAGTTACATTGGTACTAGTCATAAACACTCACACTGGAAGGATTTTAGAGCGACCAATTGACCTAACATGTCTGAAATCCACATGGTCAAGAGGAGGACACAGAGCACGAACCCAGGGAAAGAAACACTACATGGAAAAAAATAAAGTATGTGGACAACCCTTCTAACAAGTAAGCACTGCTATTTCATTCACATTCACTGCTATGCAGGTCAAGCCATGTCATTTCCACTGATACAAAGATATGGAGCAGAATGAGTCATACTGAAAATCTGACTTGGCACAGTTATAGGATGCCACCTTTACCAACAAGCCCTGACAGAGCTGAGCACGTCAACTGTAAGCGCTGTTATTCAATGTGGAAATACCTTAGAGCAACAACGGTTCAGCAAAAAGTGGCAGTCCATACATGTTCTTAGAACAAGAAAGCCAGGTGCTGAATCACACATAACTGTCTGTTCCAAACTGTGCTTTGGGCTTTCATGCCCTAGCAGCTGCACACAGTACCAAACATCAGCTGGAAGCGGGTAAAACACATTGCTGTTGGACTCTGGAGCATATCTGCTTTTGTGCAATGCCAGGAGAACACGACCTGCTGGAATGTATGGTGTAAATATTGATATTTATATTCACTGATAGGCGCAGAATAATAGTTTTCATACCCACTTAATCCAATTCAGGGTCGCAGGAAGCCAGAGCCTAACCAGCAGCACAGGGTGCACGGCCGGGACCAACCATAGACAGGTCACTAATCCATCACAGGGCACGTGCATGCACAGACGCACACAGGTTTGTCCTTCTCTCATTGTGAGGACTTTCCATTGATCTAATATTTCTGTAGTGAATTAATGCTACACCTACAACTACATCTAATTCTCACTTTAACCCTTAAGGAAAACTTCTGGCTCTTTTGGTTTTTGGTTTTTCAGATCACTATCTTTTAGTATTTGAGCTATCTCTAATAAATAAAATCCTTCTGCCTCGTTATCACACCAAGCGCACTATCACATCTGCTACTCCAGCTGCGTTTATTAAAAACCTACCAGACTTAAAATTTAATACACCT